>CAJQZP010001262.1:4572500-4857500 GCA_907164705.1 Parnassius apollo
AGCGAGCTATGGAGAGGGCTATGCTCGGAGTTTCACTGCGTGATAGACTCAGAAATGAGGATATCCGCAGTAAAACCAGAGTGACCGACATAGCCCAACGGATTAGTAAGCTGAAGTGGCAATGGGCCGGCCATATAGCTCGAAGAACCGATAACCGATGGGGAAGAAAGGTTCTCGAGTGGCAGCCTCGTACCGGTAGGCGTAGTGTAGGGCGACCCCCCACTAGATGGAGTGACGACCTGGTAAGACATGCAGGAAGTCGATGGATACAGGTGGCTCAGGACCGTGCTTTGTGGCATTACTTGGGTGAGGCCTATGTTCAGCAGTGGACTTGTGAAGGGCTGTAATGATGATGATGATGAAACGAACTGAAACCAGAGGATTACGGTGCGCCCGGAAAACTGCAATCACGATCAGTTTTTTGGATTTAAGTCAGTTCGAATAAGTAGTTTCAACTGACAGTACGACCGAAACAATCCGTGGGTTGTCGTCAGTTGAAAATTTCAACCTAAGATTCCACACTCATGGTCAATTTTTGGATGTACGTCAGTTCAACTGAACATTAACTGACCGTGTGTCAGCGACCGGGCACCATAAGATGTACACACACGCGATATCCCTTTATGTAATATACTTAAAAAACATATCGAAACAGTCGAATATATTATAACCTTGGTTTTGAACTCTTTAATAATGCGTTTCAATGAAAGACTAAAAAACCCGCGAGGTGCGGTGGAGCTAAGCCGCTTACCGCTAGAGCTTCGGCTTTTTGTTTTTTAAAAGCTGATGGTGTCGTCCCTTGTTTAATGTTTTGTTTTAGTGCTTATCGCCCGACACAGGACTTATGGTTTTTAGCTTAGTAAGCAACATCAATACGATACATGGCCTGAAAAATTACTTTAATATTAAGTTGGACTACTTTTAATGTAAAAAATAAAGTTTTCTTCTCTTCTCCTTCTCTGAAATCCTATTACATTCATTGTGACCGGTACGCTCTGACAGCGCGCGACATGTTATACTCCCGTTCGCTCGGGACCTTAATGGCGGGAAAATTTGTAAGTTAGAAAATTTTTTGCTATATTGCAAATTTTGCTATATTTTCACTTTGAGACAATATTTATGGATAAAACTTACAGGAATTCTTGTTGAATGTATAAACTATCGAATAAAATTATTTTTGGTTGCTAGAAATTGTAATAAAATACGTAAATTACCCTGTATAGCATAGTAGTAGTATATACTTCAATTTTAGTGACAAAATTACTACTAATTTGAATTCTACACTTTTGTTTTTGGAGAAATTTATATGAAAATGTTTGGAAATATGTATATTTTTATGTTTTATATGTTTCCATTCGTTACTCATACCAAAATATTAAAATATTAAAAAATTAAAAAAAAACAATAATAATATTTTATCTGTGTGACATTTAGAACAATATTTCAAAAATATTTATGTGTGAATTTGAAATAAATACAACGTCAAGTTATTTGAAATATGTAAGAAAACTATTTTTACTTACATCTTACACTAAAAATAAATGAGAATTTGAAAAATAACACATTTATGACCCAACCGCCAAAATGGGCCTTCCAGATTTTGAAGTACTTTTGGCAATTTACTTTTCACTTTTTATACCACAAATTATATATCTACGTGTTCACTATATTACAAGGAATATAAAAAAGTATAATACTTTCGTTTTTAGTCCAGACACAAATATAAAATTCTATAAAAGAGAAACCTTCATCAAAGCGACACGTGGAACGCCGAAAGTTCAGAGTGATTTCTTTTTTTTTCTAAGAAACATTGCCAGGTTATGGTTTAAAATAAAAGAGCATATCTTTGTCTTTGATACTATTATCTATTGCATATTGTCTTTGGTTTTGTTTTAAAGGAAAAAATTGTTTTTTCATAAGGCAGTACTTCTGATCCGACCTGATCTAATTCGACCCGTACCAGAGCCGACGTAAGTATGGTATGATCTAAAGTGCGCACCGCTTGGCTTACGGGTGTCTCTCATCATAACTCTAGGGCAAGTGTCTGGGTTGATGTGAAGTAAGTTTCAGTAGATGATCACTTCGCTAGGTATATTAAGGTCAATGTTTTTACTTACCATAAGTTGTCACTTGCTATTGTTGAAAAATAAATAAATAATCGTATTGGCCACAAGACCTAGTACACATTATTTAATCTGTGCTAATACAACCAGGCAGTAAATTACTCTACTCGCCATAATCGCTAACTTATTTCTGTGTACATGTGTTTCGTATACGCAGTTTAGATAACCAGAGACTCTTTTTACTGGGAAAGAGGGAATGCCTCTTAATCCTCAGGGATAACAACTCATCTGCATTTTGAGTCTTAATCGAGAATAGATGTAAATGTCTAATGGTCACAATATCGCCTTACCATCCAGTGGACAGTGTTCTTACCTGCCACTCTCGTTCTATAAAATAATAAAAAAAATCGTAAAGGCGGTGACAGATGGGAGGCAGAAGATTTAATGAAATAAGAAATACAAAAATCTTTATTATATGTATATATACGTCGTCCTTCTGTTCGGGATCGTGTTCGGGAACTTTCTTTCTCTCTCTCTCTCTCTCTCTCTCTCTCGACTCCACAGAGTCAGTAATTCATTCTTGGCCCAATGTATACGCTATTACAACAAAGTCCCAGAAAATATACAAGTAAATTATAAATATATAGTACCAACGTGTGTTATTCATTAATGACAGAATACTTTTGAGAGTAGTGAATGAAAAAAACAAGCAAATGAATTAAGAATCAGTGCCTAAAAGTGAGACGTACTTAAAAAGCTGAAACTTTTTTTTTTAATTTAGTGATACAGGAATACTATTTATCAGGATTATTAAGTTAGTTGTTTGAAACGTAACGTGCTGGTGGATGGCGGCACCCTCCCACGCCAACACGGGACCTCAGTGACGTTGATAAATCTTTAATTAACGCCAAGTCAACGTCACTGCAGTGCCGACCGCAGTTTGCACGCAAACAACTTACAAGCCTTGTTCAACTCGCATTTACTTTGCTGTACGTACTTACAGTAGGTACTCGTATATTTGGGGGGAGGAGAACAGGATAATAGTCCATGATTGTATGTGGAAGTTTATTTTATTTTTATAGAAGAGGGGCCCAACGAGCATGCGGCTCACCTGATGGTAAGTGACTAACCGCCGCCCATGAACAATCACAACATCTGGAGAATTGCAGATGCGTTGCCGGCCTTTTAGAAAGAAGTAAAGTAGAATGTAGTCGCCCCTAAGTTTTCCCGAGAAATATTGGCACGGCCGGTGTATAGAGAACACCACCAGGGCTGTCGTCTGCATAGCAGTGAATGTTACCGGCTTGCAACATATCATTGATATGCAGAAGAAACAGCGTCTGTGATAGCACGCAGTCTTGTGGAAAACCAGCATTAATAGTCCTGTAATCGGAACATGTACCATCTACAACGACCTTGATGCTCCGATTAGCAAGAAAACTAGTGATCCTATCCTCAAGGTACCTCATTAGTTGGCAGTTTACAATAGACTCCATTGTTTTGGAGAACAAGGAGGTGATGGCGATAGGCTGGTAGTGGGACAGGTCTGAGCCGTCGCCTTTTAAGGAATGGGGTGGACCAAAGCTGTCTTTAAAGAATTCGGGACTACGCCTTGGGAGTAGAAGTAACGGAAAAGACGCGTTTAAACCGGTGCCAACTCCGGAGCACACGTCTTCAGCACAATGGGAGGGCTTCCATCAGGCCCAGACTTACTGACGTCCAAGGAGAAGAGTGCTTTGCGAACCGAGCGCTGTGTAAATCGCACATCCGTCATGGAGCACTCACACCGCATGATGGTCGGTAGTGTGTTCTCCCCGTCATCGAGAGTCGAGTTGGACGCAAAGAGAGAGCCTAACAAAACGGCTAAATATATACGCACTCTCTAATCCCTCACTTTTATACTGATCGGATGGTAATCAAAAACAAACTAAGAGTACGACTTATCTCCTCGTCTGATCAGTTGTGTGAAGAACTTTTAGAGTGAACCGTCCTTCTAAGTTGCTATCGAAGATGTTGCGAGCCTATGACGAGTAATGCCATTGTTTCTCAGAATCCGTTCTCTCAATAAGTTTCTTCCTGCTGCATATGTATGACCAGCTTATGCACAGTCTTTGGATATGCAGATAACAGCACAGTTGCGGACAGATATTAGTAAAGTGTTTTGTGAGTTTCAACACTTCCAAAAAAAAAAATATTTGCAAGGAAGTTTGTGATCTTGCAAAATGGTGATACACTTATCATCAGTTTGGATAGTGGTCAAGGGCCTTTATAATAGTTAAATAGTTTTATTTATATTATCATTGTTACTACATTATGGCTGCAGGCTCAAAAATGTTGGCTTAGCCGAGAAACATCAGTGTAAAATAACAGCACAAAGCTGGCAGACAGGGGGTGCTAAGAATCTCTGTTGGAGGTTCTATTGCCACCTTCGACAACTCGACATGGCAGCACTTAATGCACGCACGTAAGGATTGACAAGTAAATCCTAAAGCTGGAAGAAGATACGCAAAAGTTGCGCTAGGATATAAGAGCATTATCTGAAGTCCGAAGAGAAACAACCTCCGGCAACTTGCTCTATCACCGGGAGAGCGACTGTCTGTAACGGATTTATCGTCCACAAGTCACTCGTTAATAACTTTCTAAAGATTGGGAGTGTGTCCACAAGGGTAACGACTCTTAAACTCGGAATCACTAAGTGGTATTCGTTGAATACCATTTAGTGATTATTAGTCCGGTCATACAAGGTCATACAAGGTCATACAAGGTCATATAAGTTGACACACCAACCTCAGCACGTCATTTTTAATAGGATAATGGTGACAAACAAGCACACACTCCACCTGTCAGTAGTTGCTGTGCCCCATAGACATCTACATGTATCCTCGACTACGAATCAAAATGCAGATGCGTTGTCACCCGTAAGGACTAAGATGGAATGTCTCGTTCACAATATTCAAACACAGCAGCATTACGCTGCTATGTTACGCTTGTATTCTGTGAGAGCGTGATCATTCCCATCTATTCATCATAGTTATAACACGAATAGATCAACCGATCTATTCGTGTTATAACATTCTACTAATATAGCTGCCGCATGGTTCTAACCACTTATATGCCGATAAGGAGGCAGATGAGGTATCGCTAGAGCCATACTCTTTTCTAAAACCCACTATACGGTGTTGGCAAAGGCTGGCAGATTGTGACGTAACTTTTAGTATAGAATATTAAAACTACGAGGTTTCCTAAAAATACTATTTAAACATTTAACTCTCCGCCCCGGGTAGTATTCGATATTCTTGACATCTTGCAGTGGGTCGTGATATCGAGACCACTCTCATGCCTTCATTATTTTTGGAGTTGCTTTATTAGACATTCGATGTCCCGTATGTCGTTTGAATTCTCGGAATGCCCATCAATAGAAAGAGAACAACATCAAAAGTTAAGAAGAAGACCACAATGTTGTATATTCTCCTAAACTCGCTAAGCAGCATCTTTGTAAGTTTTTTTTTATAAAAGTAAAGGTGACAATAGCATATGCTGTAGCCCATATACTACATCTATTTAATCAAGTAAGAATAACAAAAAAAGGGGTTGTCATATTTGAGGATTAAGAAGGAATGCCTCGTTAACCCTCAAAAGGGTCTCCGGTTTCTACACTCACCAACCATTATGCGCCATTACTCTCGTGTATTCTGTGAGAGCGACAGTTATTCTTTTCGACTGGAGCTTACAGACGACGCTATAATTAAAAAGTTTAATCGGAGCTTTAGTAAATACAGTATATCGTGCTCTACCGATATTTGATTTTATATTTAGTAGATATAGATATAAGAGGTTTTATATTTATATTTTATATTTATAACATAACATCGGTTAACGAGCTACTGCCGAGAACACGGTTCCGACGGCTGTGCGAATAATGGCGAAATAAGTATTTGAAAATAATGTTTTTATTTCATAATGTCTTTTCCTAATAACTATGGCCCTAAAAATCGAAATGCAGATGTGTTTTACCCCTGGGGACTATGATCGAATGCAGTAGTGAATAGCACCAGTAAAATATCTTTGCTTCTCGTTACTTATCTATCTATCTATCTATCTATCTATCTCTCTCGCTATCTATATGTGTGCCGCTTAGGGCCGTGCTTTGTGACATTCCCTGGAGGAAGACTATGTTCAACAGTGGACTTGTAAAGTGCTGTTATGGATATGACGATGTGATGACTTAAAATGGTAGGTATTTAAACATAAATGGGTATTTTTTACATTGTGACGCAAAATAAGGCATCTAATAAGGGCTGGGTTTTCGGAAATTCTTATAAATCAATATTGGGAAGTTTGCTAATTTCTAAGAGTTTTAGTTACTAAAAATTCTTTGAAAACTTGTCTATGGTCCTTATTGGGCACTAGGGCTCTAAATAAGGTTGATAATCGAACAGCAATATCTTAGGCTTTGTATACTAGAAAAATCACATCTTTAAAAAGCAATAACTTTAAACTACTATTAAGTTCGTGGCCAGTGACGTAGCTATGCAATCAAGGGCCCCGGGGCAAAAATTAAAATGGGGCCCTATTTGAACTAAACGAAACATTTTAAATGTGCAAAACTACTATACAGTATGTGTAACGCAGCAGATACTATTTAATCGTACTTCCTAAAAAAATAATATATATATATATATATATATATATATATATATATATATATATATATATATAGATATATACTGCCCAAACCGCTTTACGTAGAAATCTGAAAATGGGATAGTAGCTGCCTTTTATAACGTAGGCATCCACCATTAAAGTTTCAAGAAAAATTCAACCTCTAGGGGGATGAAATAGAGTGATACAGTTTGTATGAAGCTTATTATTTTACGAGGCGAATAGCTTGAAACTTACTAATGGTACGTAATCTGTATTTTACGTGTTAGAGTCACGTTGGTTCGCTCGACCTTCACGATCTCACAGAACACTAAATTAAAAAATAGCAGCGTAATGTTGCTGTGTTTCGTATGGTGAGTGTAGAGAACCGGAGACATTCCTTTCTATAAACGAGGCATTCCATCTAAGTTGTCAGGGGTGACAACGCAATTGCATTTTGATTCTTAATTGAGGATAAATATAGATGTCTAAGGACCCCAGCATCCACTTACCATCAGATGAACTGTGTGCTCGTTTGTCACCCTTTTTCTATAAAAAAAGTGAAATAAATGGATTTAGTGATTTTAAAATAATTCATTACAGAGGGACCAGAGATAAATAGTTAACGTTTTTTTCTAATATGAAAGTTACACTCTGGAATTAAAAACAACGAATTTTACATTTTTAGTTTCTTCAAAAATCTATCCTTAGGGACTTACAAAGGGGCTGCAAAGTTTGTATGAAAAATATATCATGGCGCACATCCTAAGAAACTAGACGTAGAAATTTGACAGTAGCTGCCTTTTATGACGTAAGCATCCACTAAGAAATAATTTTGGAAAATTCAACCCTTAGCGTAGTACTATTAATAATTTATTCTGTGCCCTTATAGTAAAAGAGGCGTTACTGTGTAGTTGCGGCGGATTGACTCCTGACATACTAAAAATATTCTCTGAGGTGTTTCAAAATAACCTCTTACGGAGGACTATAAGATTCTTTAATTTATATGGACAAAAGTTAATGAATTTATTTAATTAAAAAAGAGATTTATTATATATTTAAAATGAAATTTTAAATATATGATAAAATTAACATTCTTTATTTTTTCAAAATCCAACCGGCTTTAAAACGAGGGTGTAAGTTGTATATGACAAATATTGATATGACAATAGCTCAAGCCGCAGAACGTAGTACTAGGAAATGATAACAACATAGCTTCCTTTAATTACATAGGCATTAACTAAGATAGGATTTTGGAAAATTTAAACCCTCAGAGTATGAAATAAGGTGTTAAAGTTTATAGGACACATTTCATTTTACGGGGCGATTGACTGTTGAGTACTTTACTCTGTTGATAAAATAAATTTTTCGATTTTTCAAAACAACATTTTACCTACTTACTTCTTTTAATAATATAATATCGCTCTAAAGAAAATATTTATTTCTTAAATTTTACTCCCCGTAACCATTTTTATCTTTTAAATATTATGAACAGTGCTTTTTTAAACATAAATGACACCACATGTAAGGTGAACCCGTGTGGAGCCGGGGCGGGTTTGGTAATAATTTTATAAACGTTAAAGTTTGCTTATTTGTTACGGTTTCACGTCAATTACTACTTTATGGATTTGGATGAAATTTACTATACCGTTTGATCACGTTATCACGGTTTCATCCCGATAAAAGGACCCTTTTAATAAAGGAAGGAATTTTCCATGTTGGTCCATACCAGTTGAACAAAATCGCGGGCGCAAGCCAGTAAAATAAACAATGACGAAGTTGATTAGACAATAAAACTAAGAGACGATTTTATTTTAACAATGATGTTCAATATTCTGGAGGTGCAAGATTTTTGTGATTTCATTTCGAACCAAAAAGATTTCGAGAGAAAAAATATAAAATTGTCTTTTTTTAATGCAATTAGGATATTATTTGTTAATTTTTTCATACATCGTTCATGGAGGCTGAGGGGCCCCTTGAGCTTGGGGACCCCGAGTAGCTATGCCACTGTTGGTGGCATTCGAATAATGAAACGTTAATTAATATAAATTAGTATCGTGGCTCTTATTAAGTCTTAGGAAACGTATATAAGTTATAACCAATTTATTTTTAAGTTATAAATTAAACAAATTGTAGTTTTATGCTGTCAGTTATATGCTGCTGGACTAACACTGAAAAAATGACTAATCAGTCATTTTTTCAGTCTTAGTCCATGGTCCTTATTAGGTATTACACTTCTGTAATCATAGTCTGGACTTTTTCAAACTCAAACTCAAACTCAAACATTTTATTGCGTTCATGTGGTTACATAAATAGTTCTTAAGTTGGATATATTAGAGCCAAACATGAGCCCTGATAGGGCGTAGCAATATTATATTATATTATGTTATATATCAATTTATTCTTATTAATTTAAAAAGACTAATTTTATTTTATTTACACTTACTTAAACTACTACATTACTTTTAGGTTAAATAAACATTTGCAATATTTACAACGATATTAAAGAGGTAGGTATACATATTCAAAATAAACAATTATTATTTTTCACCGAAAAACTCTGACAAGGAATAGAAACTTTTTTTCAATTAAATATTTTTTAAGCTCTCTTTGAAATTTATACAACGATTCTTTTTTTTGTAGACATTTGGGAATTTTATTATAAATTTTTACACACATACCATGGGGTCCTGATTTAACTGTTTGTAATTTTGTGATAGGTGGAGCTAATTTTATACTAGGACATAAAAAATGAGGCCGGGAGTATATTGAAAAAAGGTGCATATTCTTTTTAACAAATGTGCATACTTCTAGTATATATATATAGATGTAATTGTTAATATTTTTAATGAAATAAAGTATGGTTTACAGCTGTCAGTGCTGTCTATGTTTGTAATTATTCGGATACATTTTTTTTGTAAAATGAACAATTTATTTACGTCTGTGCTGTGCCCCACAGTAAAATGCCGTACTTGAGCCACGCATGGGCATAAGCATAGTATGCACACGTGGCTGTTCTTGAATCTGTAACTTTTTTAAGTTCGTATAGTGCATACGAGGAACGGGAAAGTTTAGATGATACTTTCTTTATGTGTTCTTTCCAATTTATACCTGAATCTATGTTTATACCTAATAATGTATATGAATCAACACATTCTAGTTTAATATCGTTGTAAGAATAATTTATAGATAGGGGGCATTTTTGATACGGCTTAAATTGTATTATCTTAGTTTTTGTGTAATTTTGGACGAGATTGTGATTTTTTAACCATTTAGAGATATCTGTAAGTACACTATCTAGACAGTTGTTAAGATTGTTGTTAGTATTATTGTCGAAAGGTATGACTACAGAAAGATCGTCGGCAAACAAGGTACAGGGGGCTTTGACTATTTTCGGCAAATCATTAATATAAATTAAAAATAATAAACAACCGAGAACACTACCCTGTGGTATTGATTTAGTGACCGGTGCAAATTGAGACCTGACTTTAATCACGTTTCCACTGGCTAGGTCAAGTGTTTGAAAATAACAACCACATGGCAACCACTGCAGCTAAAGATTAACAGATAAATATACATTTCTTATTCACAGCGTGTCATGTCTTTGGTAAGACCCACGCATTCTTCGTTATACCACAAGTTGGATGTTCTCTCTCTCTGCATTGCCGCATTGCTAGCATTGTATCCATGTTAAAAGCTGGGCAATACCAGCTTTCTTTATCATTTATTACTTTTTGTGTAGGTGTAGGTGGACGTTGAACGTGTTGAACTTGTAACCCAGAAGGATCAGGAATAGGTATACTGTATCGAATAGGGACATGTATATCAACCGAGTCTAAAGATTCTATGGAAGAGCTAGAGTCAACTAATTTCTGGACTTTGTTTTGGAGTCGCTTTACTGTCACTACTGAATTCTGAGCTGTTGTTCATGAATTGTGCTTTACGTTGAAGTTGTCTGTATTTCGTGCGAGGAAAGTATATAAAAAAGGATTTTTTATGTTATTTCTTTCATAAAATAAGTAAGCCTGTTTACGTATTATTTTTGGTGTTAAAGGCATGCCTATATTTGAAAACCTCTTAATTCTCTCTACCAATTCTTTTTCCTGTGTGTCGGTAAGAACAGCTTTTCTTCCTATCCTCTTCACAATGCTCCCTGATTTTATGTGATTTTTCAACTTTCGCTGTGGTATATTGTATTTTAAAGCTGCACTCTCAGATATTAGGTTGTTTTTTTATATCATCTAGAATTCTAGAGCATCCTGAAGAGCAGTGTGAGAACATCCTGAGCTCCATTTTCTTTTTTGCGAAGGTTCCATTTTTGTCTTTACTGGAAACGATATACTTATATTAATGTATGAACAATAGTTATGTCAAAACCTACTGTTGATTCGTGAAAACAAAATCTTATAAAACTACGTAAAAATGAATGGACAAAAAAGTGTTGCTAAGTATGAAAATCGAAAAGGTCTATAGGGATAAGGGACAATATTTTTTTGCAATATTCGTTGAAATTCAATGAAGAATAGTTGTCTAGACATGTGGCATATTGTGCGATAGCAATAGCCTAGTATAGCAAACCATAGAGATATAATACCTATGGAGGCGGCATATTCTACCATAGAAATAATATTTATACAAATATCTATAACACTTGTCAAAAATACTTTTTTTTAACAAAGCAGTAGTATCATTAGAAAAGGGAGACAACAACAGTTTGTCAATTGCTTATTTTGACAACACTCTCGTGTGGCGTCATTAGCTCATCCATGCGTGACTGCGTCGCCATGTTAAGCGCTGAGTTTTGTGGTAGATCTGCTGTCAAACTGTTGAATGCTAAAAGTTTTTTTATTGTGTAGTGCAGTGCCTTCATCTTATCTTATAGTAGGTGTTTTTCTTCTATTTATATTTTATTATGTCAAATAAGTGTCTTACAGTTTATTTCAAGTGTTATGGTAGGGATGTATTGTTTAATTATTACTTTATGTAAGATGCATAATTTTGTAATTTATTTAGACAATAAAAGAACTGCTAAGAAGTTTTGTAATTATTAAAAATCACAGTATATGTATGTTGTTGCTACTAGTTGGTTGAGAAAAAACAAAAACTTTCAGGAGTGGTCTTCAGTATGCCTCTATTAGAGTCGTTATTTAAATTATTAAAAAACCTTATCAATTGCTGTATTAGAATATATTGCGGGATTTGTGGCAGAAAAAGGTTCAGATACCATGCAAGAAGAAGCAGTGACAAATCTCTCTCACTTTAATTCGGCGGTCGTCTAGCACTATTTGGTGAACTTTAGCGATGTTATAATCAGTAGTTGCAGTTATTGGACGTCCCAAATGTTCATCGTTTCCCAAGCTCTCAGTGGTAAATAATCTTGTGGAGTCCCCAAACACAGAGTCCAACTTATCTTTTATTTGCGTAGGCGTATTGTCTTTCAAAATCAAAAACTTTATGAAAGCTCGATACTTAATTTTTTCCATTTTTACAAAAACACTCACATCGACTGTCTTAAATACTTTAAAATAACAACTACTCGTCCAAAGTGGCTGAAATATTCGTGCGTAACTGTCAAAATATGTACGAGTGCTACCATGTTTACATTGAGATCGGATACTTTTCAGACCACCCTGATATTTGCAAAAGACCCGGCTCAGAAGTGAGCTGGATCAATAGTTTTGCAGAAACGTCTATCAGCATTTCTTGTGAAAGAAGACTGTAATGCTTTCCTCCCCCGCCTTTAAAGTTCTCCTGAGTCTTTTCTATTTTCTAAGTTGGACGACGGCCAGCTTGATCTCCTCACGGCAGATTGTTAGTAAAACGGCGGGTCAGCGTGGCTCAAGGATCATCGCATTTAATGTCAAGTTGTTGCTTAAGTGAGACACATAGATTACGGTAGTACGCTGCGATCTCTGAGTAACCTGAGGCTTGTGATGCGACTCATCCAAAGCTTCTGAGCAAATGGGACCCTGGTTTCGCTCTATCACCTCTTGTACATGTTATGAGTGACTTAGGTCCCATCTTACCACTTTCTAAACAAATTAGGTTAGTGTCACCTGTTCCTATGAGGATGCTGTTGTTGCCTTACTCTTTCCTTTCCTAATCTGCAGTTTCTCATCTGATAGATTCTACTTTAGGTCCATATGATGCTTGCCGCAAAACCTGTTTACCACATCCCTTAAAATCTTTACCATACTGATAACCTTATTAATATCCATCGTGAGACCTACATTGGACAGGCAACAAATCAGTTTTTAAATTTCAGCTAGAAGCGATATTATTTGGAAAGTGATCTAGAACTAATTGATGGCCATTGAAATCTACTCAACACATATTGAAATCATGCTCTAAAGCGTACCCGCCGCTGCATTTCATCATGCGAACAGAGCACAATTTCCGTAATGTTAAATCCCTTATAACCTGTAGCAAATTGGAGTGTTATTCTATTAATTCGGAATTCCCACGAAAGTCTACACTCTAATGTTGAACTACAGTGTAAATACGCAAGATGTACGTATTATATTAACGGAAAAGTTGTATATTAAGTAGTCTTGAATTTGAATTAGCGGTGCTGATGATTTTTAGTAGTTCTATGATAATAAAACAGACAATCTAGTACTTTGAAAAAATTTAAAATAATTTGTAAGACAAAATTATTTACGAAGAATTGCCTATCGAGAGAGGAAGCTTCCGACACCGACAGTGGTTATTTGATCTAAGGTTCTCTCGCATTCAGCGAGAAAACTCGGCCGGCGGTCTAGGCACGATGTCACGGGAAGAAGGATTGCATGATAGTTTAAGTTTTTAGTTTAGTTTTTTTATTATAGTTTCTAATATAGTTTTATTTCGTATAAACACAAAATAATTAAACTAAAAAGTCATTTCATATTTAAGTTAGCTGTGCTATATCAGGGGTTAAGCGGTTGCCGTAAATTAAACAGTAGGCGAGCAACCCGCGTTCAATCCTCACAGGTACGGATACAATTGTTGATTACAATATTTAGTGCCGATTTACCACTTATAGGCGGTGAAGAAAAACATCGAAAAGAAACCTGGCACTTCTAATTAATTCAAGGAGGATAACAGTATGTCTGAAAAAAACTAAATATTTCTATGGCATGTTAAGTTCACCAACAAGAATGGCGGCAGCGCGGCGGACATTTCCCAGCCGTACAGAAATGATGTGGCTGGCACTGGAATTAGTGTAGCCCAAATGCAAGAACAAGACGAGACTTAGCCAGTCTTGGTCTTGGTCTTGCGCCAATACACCTGGTCTTGTTCTTGGTCTTGGTATTGCGCTCTCAGTTTTGTTCTTGGTCTTGGTCTTGTAGCAAGAGTCTCGCAAGTCTCGCGATTACCTATTAGCCTATTGTTATTTATTAAACGTTACTTTAGATCTTTGAACAACTTAACAGAGTAGGCACATTTTGAGCTTGAATTAACATAGCCGTAGAAAGACCAACCAAATTAATAAATGTCTAAACATTTAATGAGAAATTAGAAAAATCAACTAATACCGGGTGGGGTATGAACCCACGACCTAAGCGATCCGTGCCGATGCTCTACCCAACTAGGCTGTCTACCAAGTCTCACGGCCACGGGAGTTAGTCTGTTTCTTAATAA
Source organism: Parnassius apollo (assembly GCA_907164705.1). NCBI lineage: Eukaryota > Metazoa > Arthropoda > Insecta > Lepidoptera > Papilionidae > Parnassius > Parnassius apollo. Next base: position 4,586,828 of record CAJQZP010001262.1, read on the forward strand.
ACGTTTACATTTAATAAGCTTACATATGCTAAAACTTAGTCAAAACATATAAAAACCAAATTAATGACATTAACTTGATTGTATTATAAAGAACATTATCTGTCTAGAAAGAGATTGATACCCTTATATGAAATGGAATAAAAGAGTTATACAATTTACCATTTATATATGTATAAATAATAAAAAATAAAATACAATACAAATTAAATTACATAACAGTACACAACAGCTTTGACATTACTGTTACTTTATATTAATTCTTTTGACCAAGAATTAATACAAAGTAACCGTCTGGCTGACTCATCACTTAACCTATTTCTATGTTTTCTAATTACTAATGATGCTTTAGAAAATAATCTCTCAGCAGGTACTGAAGTTGCAGATAGAAAGAAAATCACGGGCCATCTTCGATAAAGTCGGATATTCTGTCTCATGCGTCCTCCACCACTCTAAAATGTCTTCCGGATTGGCGGCTCTGGGCTTACTTAGGTACTCCTCCAACTCGTCTATAACTAAGCCTTGATGAAAAGATCCAGATCCATATGACGTCGAGGGACATGCATACAATTTCTCAAAGTCTATTACGTCTTCATCTTCATCATATTCACATACTTTCTTTTCATTTATTGGTGATTCTAGAGATGTATTCACTGAGTGTAGACTTTTATATTCTTTATAAAGTTCATTAAATTTGCGCAGGCTTTCTGTTTTAATTTGCTTCCCCCATAATGTCATGTCAAAAGTCTGAGTCTTATGCCTTGGGTCTAAAATTAAAGAGGTACAATAAATCCAGTTGCTCTTTTTATAATGTTTAAGTATTTTGTCTCGAGCTGCTTGAAAACCCAGAATGAGCCTTTCATCCACTTCGGATCGATTAGGTTTCTCATCTAATTGTTTTACCATGGATTCAATTTTATCGAGCAAGAGATTGAATGATACAATGACTAGCGGTAATGTAACATATTTTTCTCCACCAAGTTTCGTTGATAGCAGTTTAAAGTTTATTAGAAACTTATGTATTTTTTCGAGTATTTGCCATTCACTATCTGTGATTTGAAAATCATTCAATTCGGTGACAGAAGTGCACAATATGTTAATGCCAGTTCTCACTTTTAAATCAAATCCAGTCATATCATGTGTGGAATTCCATCTCATTGGACAGTCGAGTATGTGGTTCAGATTTGATGGCACACCAGCTGCTTCACAAGCAGACTGAAACTTCCTCTTCAATATCTCACTTCTTTTTATTTTACTGGAAATACTGCGAAATTTTGTTATAGCTGTACGTGAGTCAGCAATATTTGGCGCATATTCTTCATCTTCCTCAGTTTCGTCTTCATTATCTTCACACTGCTGTTCTTGTCCCTTATTGTCAGTTTCACTGTGTAATGCTAAGGTCTTTAATAAATCTTGTACACCAAGGTTCAAAATGTGAGCAAAGCACCGGAAATGTTGATTGTCTGAATCAAAGTGTGGCAGCTGTTTGTCCAATTCATACATAAATTTGGTATTTGCAGTTGCGTTATCGACCGTGATAACCTGTATTTTATCAATTATGTCATATTCCAATAAACATTCGTGAAAAATAGTTGCCATATATGTCCAGTATGTCGACCGCGTGATGGTATAAAATCAAGGACTACAGATCGATACTTCCATTCGTTGTCTATATAATGAATAGTGACCCCGTAGTAACTCCTACCAGCAATTGACGTCCATCCATCAATGGTAAATGACATTTTAGATGAAAATTGTTGTAGTCGTTTCTTAAGATTCAATAGAAGCTCTTCAAACCGTTCTTTGACCTTCCTTCTAAGTGTGGACCTTTTAGGAAACACCATATTTGTGCAAATTGATCGAAAATATACTTGTGTAGCTTCGTCATCGAAAATGAGAAGGGAAGATATTTTTTAACCATCCAATCAACTGTACCTGTCGTGATGTTGTCACTGCTATTTTCTTTCAGACTGAAATAAAACAGTAAATCATGTTCTCGCCGATTATAAAAACAAATGAATATATGAGTGAATTATAAATACATATTTAACACTATAATCTATATATATATATATAACTACAACTCACGGACTGACTATAACGATATCTCAGGAACTATAAAACATACAAACTTGAAGTTTGTAAGGTGGGTTCCTTTTATGGCATAGAGATCACTTAAGAAACGGTTTTGAAAAAATCTATCCCTAAGGGAGTGAAATGGGAGTTGGAAGTTTGTATGAAAGTCCTACGTTTTTGAAGTTAGAGACACGAAAATCGGCATTAAAGTTAGAAGTTTTCAATAATAAAATCCTGAATAAGCTGTTTTACGAAATCCTAACCCTAAGGGGGGTGAAATTGGGGTAAAATGGTTACATGCAAGTCCTATATTTTTAAAATATAGATATGAAGATCGACATTTACTTTATTAGTTTTAAATAATAAATACTTGCATAGTTAAGCTTTACCTATATAGCCTCTTTATACTTAGGTAAGACTTTTGCAGCAAGAAAATTTCAAAATCTCATAGGAAATCAGATATTGTACGCGGACGAAGTCGCAGGCGGCCGCTAGTTACATAATATATGTGTTATGTAATTGTGTGATAAGTATATTTTTTTCTTACCTGTCCACTTTTACCGGTGGTTATTAAAAAGCTTGTGATATCTCCACTTAATTTTGGTTTTTCAGGAAGAAATATTTGTGATTCCTTTTGTGGAAAGATATTAGATGCTTTCTTAAGCCTGAAGTGTTTCTGTTTTTCATTTTTATTTCAACTTTTTTATGTTGGCATAATTTACACAAAGCAATTTGGGATGCATGAATTATGTCGAAAAACTCATCAAATTTACTTTTAGGTCTTTTAGATCTATAACTCCAACTCTCACTACTCCGACTAGAACTATTCGACTCTTCGTCACTCATGTCAAATTGTAAACTTATCACTCCGAGAACAACAAGGACTAGAGTAAAAAAGACGTGTGGCACTCGGGGACTGCCGCGGTAAAGCTATTGCATACCATTTTTATCAACTTATGCAATTATAATTATTAATATAAGGACTACGTAAATATTCAGTACAGCAAGATTGGAAGAAAAATGACGTCTAAATATTTTTTCGTATTTAGTAAACGAATAACTAGTTGGTAAATTAATCATGATATATATCTTTTTTTTTCGCCGGAGACTAAAATTATATTGCTTTTTTTCGTAACTGCAGATTCTGTGGATTTATTTCATTATTTTGAACAATATACGAAATTTAAGTGACTAAAATTAAATCTAATCTGAACCAGAATCATAAAAACTGTATTATTCGTGCTAAACGAATCTAATAAATATCTGTTATTTTTGTCTCCTGCGAAAAAAACAGACTATAGGAATCTATCGAATACCTACATAAACAAAATATCACCTATAAATAAAATATTACAAAGCGGAATAACTAATAAGAGTGGCAACGTCGCACTATACAAAGGAATTGCGTAGGTGGCACAAGTCGCGGACTCGAACTCATTGGTGGGCGCGGCCAAAAAGCACGTTGTCTCACCTGGCATCGTGCCACTCGTACTAAATGATTAGGCGCTGCGTTATCGCTTTATACTATACCTCTGTGGCTCTATAGATACCTAATATAGATTGCTTAATTTATTATGTTTAGTTTTCCCCGGGTGGTCATGCAGCGATCACTCAAGAGTTCACGACGCCGAAGTATGAACTGGAACAGTCATCGCAGTTTATATCCGTACTAGCTGTTGCCAGCGGCTTCAAACGCGTGAACTCGAAAATTATCCCACAGGAACGAAATACCTGAATAAACGGTATCAAATGTGTTATTCCAGACTAGGTATAACCTATCTCTGAGCTAAATATCATCCAGATCCCTTCAGCTGTTCTGGCGTGATTGAGTAACATACATCTATCCATCCAAACTTTCGCATTTATAATATTTAGATAATAATTGTAATTAGTTCTGCCTACCTATAAATTGTTTTCAAAAATACTTACCTGTCTTCTTACTTTTTTTTATATACACACAATATCACTAGATGTAAACACATGTTTTTATCAAGACAAGTGACTCGTCAAGACTGTTTCCTTAGTATCGACGTACTTAGGCAGGTAGGTAGGCAGTTTACATTTTAGTGTCCACGACGCAGCGACAGTTTGTCAAATTTTGTTGTATAGTAGGTTATGGGTATTTAGGTAATAACAGTAGGTAGGTACCTATCCACCGAATCGTCAACGCCGCGCAAGTGATTCTCGTCCCACCTGTCCGCGCAGTAACTTTTTTTACGACCGCGCGAGACTGTCGCAACAAAAACGATTACTACTGAAAAACTAATATAGGTACCTACCTAACATTCAAATAAAAATATTCTCAAAAAGCTCAAAGAATTCAGAATTTAATTTTGTTAAAAGAAAATTGGTCAAATAAAAAATAAAGGATGAAAATAAACATTAGAAATAACGTATAAAAACGGAGAAATTATCAAATTTTTGATCGAGTTCCTAACCAGTACACAAACAAAAATGGCGAAATGTCATTTTCACATTTTTTTTCTATATAGTTGTTTGTTACAGAGTACACAGATAAAATTCACTCTCATAGATGACAAATTTCACCACACTCAACAACACAATCACACCACAATCTCTAATTTTTTACTCTGCTATCTTCAGCGCTGTACACGAACGGAACGATGTCGTTGAGAGCCATGGTTGCTCACATGGTTAGCGCTCGTTATAAGTATTACAGTACGGGAGCAACCCGGGATCGATCCCCACTGGCACCAATGAAATTGTTGCGTGCTGATTTAGCTATCAGTTGGAAAGTCTGTTTTTCTAGGCCGTTTTGTTTTGTAACACTGACATCTCGCAAGCCACCTAGGAGGTTGTCGGTTGCTTATTTTTTATTTTTCTTTAAAATTTTCGTCGGTAAAATAATATATTTATAAAGTAAAAAAAAGTAAAGTTACAGCCTATATACGTCCCACTGCTGGGCACAGGCCTCCCCTAATTTCTGAGAGGGTTTTAAGGCAAAGAAATGTCCGCCACGCTGCCTCAATGCGTGTTGACGAACTTCACATGTCTTCGAAATATATATTTTTTAATTTCTCAGACATGCAGACCCGAGTTCGATCCCCGCCGGCACCAATGAAATTGTTAATTGCAATTGGTCTGATTTAACACGTGCTCGGCGGTGAAGGAAAACATATTGAGGAAACCTGCACGTCTGAGAATATAATTATAATCGAATGTAAATCAAATTGACATAGGTAAGTACAGATAAAATTTACGTAACTTTTTAATGACTTTTTATTTTACTATTCTGTTTCCGTACAGACAAAATTAATAATGAGACAAAACGATATCATGTTTAACTGTCACTTGTATGTACTGTTGATGTACACTGTCAAACAGCGGAGTAAAACCCCTCCGAAATTTCTATGGAAATAATGTCGACTAGTGTCACCTTAAGCAGGAGAATGAATTAAAAACTATGTATATTACGGGGATTCTGGATAATTTGTAATATGGAAGGGAGTCCTGATTGGTTTCCCTCCGTCTGGCAATATACGAATATTTGTATATCGATATATGGTAAATTTTCAAAGAAATGAGTTAAACACTATCTTTGAAATTGTTTAATGGACCAATATTCGCAGTCATAATGTATTAAAGTTGCTTACAAGTGGTGGACGCTACAATAATGCGAAATGAAAGGACGTAGAATCAATATAGTGAAATATATATATATATATATATATATATATATATATATATATATATATTAGAGATGGGCTGAATGTGATTTGAACCGAATCCGAACTTCGGCCGAACTTCGGTTAATTTTCGCACGCTTTACTCGAGAGCGACGCGTCGTGACTTGTTTACGCATTTACTTCAAATACCCCGTCCGCACACCGCAGGAAACACATACCTACGAAAAAAACGTAACAAACTTCTGCCAGATAAGGCAGATCTTTGGTGTTTTTGCACCATACCCTGATTCTGGTAAATTTTAAATATGACTAGATAGACAAGAAAAGTTGGTGTAATATGATTGTTGAAAACAAATACCCTTTAATTGTAATAAAAAATACTTGAGGATAATGAATGTTGAATCAAAAACATTATTTTTTTATTTAATTTACGGACTCCTATCCAGATGTTTACTAGGAGAATATAAAGTTTATTTCATTTTTGTAATATGGCTAATTATTAATTAGGCAGGGATTTCTAAGATTAATAACTAATTAACTAAGATTAAGGTTAAGAACTAAGATTAAGATTAATGATAAGATAGGAACTGATTTAATATAAGGTTTACATTTAAAATGTTCCGAAATAAATAAATAAATAATTGACCATGAATGAGTAAAAATAATATCTTTTATTTTACAGTATCTAATGTTGTTATATAAGGTGCTTCTAAAATATATGCCACGGTTGTTCGTATGGAGACTTGGCCAATCAGCTGACCGATTTCCATACAAAGTGCAATTTTTTTTTGAGAATTGACTATGGGTTCCTTGGGGAAAGTGGTACAGTATCATGAGTAGAACCACCAGTTGCAGCCATGGCATATTGTAGTTTAGAAGCACCTTATATTTCAGTTAAAATAAGTGCAAGTAGGTATTATTTTTCTTGTACCGAATTTCGGCCCATCTCTAATATATATATATATATATATATATATATATATATATATATATATATATATATATATATATATATATATTGAGAATCAAAATTGAGAATTTAAACTATACGCGTGTGTGTGTTTGTGTGTATATAAAGAGGGCTACTTTTAATATCGCTCATTTTAATATCAAAAATTTAGGTTATCTTTATAGCAGTATTATATTTTCAATTCAAAATTAGTACTGCATTTGTGATAGTATTAAAATGTATGTATATAGAGTACTATTATTTCGTGACTTTCTTCATTAATTTCTTTCTTCTTTTTATTTCCACTTCGTAAATCGTAAACTATGGCAACTTTTAATTATTGATTCATCAAGTACCTATTATTGTTATTATGTTCTATGTCAGAAATACAAAAATTAAAAGCGAAAACAACCACATGCACAACTTTCTTTATTGTACGCCCACATGATGGTGGAAAACCTTGAACTGATATTCCTACGGCATGTACATAAAAACAGCCAACGTGAGTGTCAGACGAAGCTAGCATTCAAGACCATCAATTCCGGCCCATATTGTAAGCGCGTCGCAATGTCGGGATGTATGATTTAAGTTACACAGAAGAAAAACTTCGTGAAGAAACCTGCATGTGTGAGACATAAGTTTTTTTGAAATCATGTGAAGTTACATGCTTTGGAGCATCTCGGCGGGCTTAAGTACTGTTTCATAACTCTTTAAGAAATGAGGGGGACCTAGCAGTTGTTAACATCTAAAAATATCAGTAAAATCTGTAACTATACTCCATTTTACTACTCAAGTGTACGAAATCACATCTAAACCGTAAATATAGATATTGTCGCCGGATATGAACAAGCAACCTATTTTATTTATTTATTTACATGGTAGAGCTAAGCTGCAGCTGTATTATGGTTGTGAAGCGTATGGCTCGGCTCGACCGGGGAACGACCGCGCTCTCACAGAGTACCAGCGTGAAATAGCAGTTTAATAATGTGTTGTGTTTAGTATAGGTGGAGATTGTAGGAGTCTAGAGAATCGGAGATCCATTTTACTGGAAAGAGTCATTCCATCTTAGTCATTAGAAGTGGCAACGCATCTGTATTTTGATTCTTAATCAAGGATGAATTCAGATGACTATCGGAACAGCATCCACTTACCATCAGGTGGACTGTCGTCCTGATTCTATATAAAAATGTATTTTGAATAAAACTATTATTTACGGATTTTATCGCGTTTAATTACTTTCAAAGTAATTAAACGCGAAAATCTGTAAATAATAGTTTTATTCAATGTGTAGTGTTCGCGTAAATTTAAGAAATCAAAAATGTATTTACTTACATAGAATGTGCATGCAGGGGGCGGCGACGGAGGTGGAGGTGGGTTCGAGAGCGCGGCGATAGGAGGTGCGGCGTGCGGCGCGCGGCGCGCGGGCATGGCGGCCGCTGCCGAGCGTGGAGACCGCGACGCGCCCGGAGAGTTCCTTGCAGAGGTGCGCATCACACCTAGACGTCATACCCACCCAAACTTTTGCACCTTCTAGGCCCGGATTTAGAGCTATAATTTAGAGGAGAACCCCTGATGGGTTGAAATTATTCGTTACGCAAATATTTAATTTTTATTCTTAGTTTAGTTATGACCCTAATAACTCTACCCCTAATCCCATATCTGGTACACTTACATACGTACACATATCTACACCGATGTACATTCCAACACACGCACCCACTCGTATAGTACCCACACAGTTACCGTTTCAGCTCATCAAATGACCACTGTTGAACATAAACATCCTCCATACATTGTCTCACAGGGGATGTTTGCCACAACTGGCACGCTTGGCAGGCGGGTTGGCACGCTTGGCAGGCGGGTTGGCACGCTTGGCAGGTGGGTTGGCACGCTTGGCAGGCGGGTTGGCACGCTTGGCAGGTGGGTTGGCACGCTTGGCAGACGGGTTGGCACGCTTGGCAGGCGGGTTGGCAGCCGCAGGTTTTTATCTTTTAGTTGTTATTAGGAAGACGCTGCTGCCAATCTTTAAATTCCTTTCGCTGGCAGTCGCCTGCTGCAACACTCACACGACGATATTGGATCGTGGATATTCTTACATCGTCACTACGTGGTATACAGGTATGTACCCTTAAATTTCTGCATAAGCGCATACTAACGCCTATGTATACGCAAACATTCACATGTACGCACACATACCACTACTAGCTACTGCTATACAATAAATAATAGTTGCTACTAGACAACGCCACTACCAACTACGGCATAAATACTTAAACGCTACTCAATTTTCAGATTTTGTTTAATATAGAATTAAGGTGACAAATGAGCACACAGTCCACCTGATGGTAAGTGGATGCTTTGGCCCATACACATGTACATTTATTCTATTTTCGATTAAGAACAAAAACGCAGGTGCGTTGTCACCCCTGAGGACTAAGATAGAATGCCTCGTTTCCAGTAAAAAAGGGTCTCCGGATCTCTACCCTCACCATACGAAACACAGCAATATTAAGCTGCTACTTTAGGCTGGTACTCTGTGAGAGTGTGGTACTTCCCCGGTCGAGCCGACCCATTCGTACTACAACCATAATATAGCTGCAGCGTGGCGTTAAGTCTCGTGTTGTCTCTTTTTAAGTCAAAGTAACTGTGTCACCACGAGACTTAACTACGTCTTAAAATTGAATACCGTTTGAGTATTTGTGCCATATATACAAATATACATATCGTAATATATTTGTATATATCCTCGTATCGTAATATATACATATCGTACAAACAAACACCTTTGATATGATTAACGAGTGACTTGCTTTCTTTCAGTTTTTGTCAGCGATAATGCGTCGTCAGTACGCCGAGGCGCTGAAGTACTGCCGCCTCATCCTGCAGTACGAGCCACACAATGCTACGGCTCGCGGCTTCTTCCCGCTGCTGCAACACAAGCTGCAGATGCATGGTGACACTTGAAAACTTTTCTTTATATAATAAGGGTGACAAACGAGCTGCATTCCACCTGATGGTAAGTGGATGTTGTGGTCTATAGACATCTACATCCATCGTCGATTAATAGTCAAAAAACATATCCGCTGCCAATGCTGAAAAATAAGTTGGAATGCCTCGTTTCCAGTAAAAAGAGTTCTCTTTGTTGGTCCCGTTCCCCACACTCACCATACGAAACACATCGGTATTGAGTTTTCATGTTACGCTAGCTTCCTGTGAGAGCGCAGTCTTACGCCCATCGAGCCGACCCATTAATGTTACTACAATGTTGAAGATGCAGCATGGCTTTGCCACGTATAAGAATACTGTATTCAATAAATTGTCTCGACTGGACACAGGGTTCTGCTTTACATACAATCGGTTATCCATTATAGCCTAACAAGAGCGACAGCTAAACATATGCAGCTCTTCCCCATTAGATTGCCTAATAGGGGGGATATTTGTCATAATAGCCTCGTTGGTCTAGTGTTCGTTTGTGACTGCTGCTCATGAGCTCCCGGGTTCGAATCGCGGTTCGGGTCAAAATTATTTTTTGAGGTTTTCCGTAAAGAAATTCACAGTTACAGCCCAAGTCAAAAGGTTTTTGATACCGACTCTTTTGCCTCGGTAAACACGTAATCACTCCGGTTGTGTTGGATTTCCGTCCGATCGGAATAGGATAGTGAATGAATAGTGTGTATCTGTGCTACCGCACATTCGTTCATTATGAAACCCAGTTCACGCTCTGTTGAGACTGACCGTCGTGACCAAAATTCGGTCTGGGGGACTAATAGTTGTCATAGTTTCCATGCTTAATAAATGCTTAATAAAAATTATATTCATTTTGTAGGGTAATGACCTTGATCTCTAGATCTGCGCTTGATTTTAAATCGGGCACATATCCCTTTAACTACTCATACTCATAACATTGTTCATGTCTATTATTCATTTTTATGCGACAGAGGCAGAGGTGGCAGCGGCTGCGGCGGCGGGAGTGCTGGGGGCGGTGGAGGTGCTGGGAGCGGCGGGGGTGGCGGGAGCGGGGCACGGCGGCTGCAGCTCGGCACCCGCGCAGCGCAGCGCGTACCAAGTTCGCGACGAACAGCAACGGGTTGGCTGCATTATTTTACTGATAGACTTTTCGCGCCAAAAACTTCTATGTATACTACTAGACTGGCATTCCAGAATAAAAACTGTGTTAAAAGCTGGCACCGTAAATATGCCACGCAGACAGTGGCGGCCCTAGGGCTACCGCACTGGCCGCCGTCATCAGGGAGCATTTTGCATGATAGTGCATTGCATGCACTATCCCTGTCGCCACCACACCCAGCACCACCAAACTAGGGGCGACACATCACTCTCGATAATACGTTACGTGTTTCGCTCCTACACGAAGCATCCACAGGTGAAGTCGTCTCTGCAGTGGCTGAAGGCTAAGTGAGCGACGAGCCTAAACAGTTGCTATTTATACAACTCGCTGATCAACGAGTTGACTAAATAGCAGCGTGTGGAGAGCGGAGAGAGTGCTAGGAGTGGTGGTGATGGGATTAGTTGTGACGAAGATAGTGTCAACCTTTGCAGAGTCTACTTCATCTGAGGATGTCACGTGTAGAGGCGAAACACATGTCGTATTATCAATGGTGGTGAGTCGTTCCTAGTGTGGTAGTGCTGGGAGGGGTGGCGCTGGGAGTGCTGGTGCTGAGAGTGGTTGTGCTGGAAGTGGTAGTGAAGGGGATAGTGCACAGCAAACTTCGTAAACTCGAAGCTACTTGGAGACAGCGTGAACCGTCTAAACGCCTTGGGATGTAACAACAGGGTCGTTTTAAGATGGGTTCCATGCCACGCGGGTACTGTAGGCAGTGAACTTGCCGATGAGCTCACACGGGAGGACATAAAGAGCGCACAATTTGTACCTGAGCCAATTTGTGAAATTTCTAAAATCCTAGCCTGATTGACCCTTGAAACTCTTTATCACAATAAATTTAAGATTTGATCTGACATACCAGATTTAAAACATTTTAAAATCTTAATCCGGGCTTTTGAACGTAAATTCGATTCAGAACCCCTGGAATTTGGTAAAAATAAACTGCGCATTATGGCAAGAGCCCTGACCTCATAACAACTCAAAGTAGTACAAAACTGCGATTGTATACCCCTTTGCTAGAGCATAAAATTAAACGCAGTTTAATTAAGTATAAATCAAAGAATTATTGTTTTTAGTTCGAATTTCGCGCACAATACAATGCATTTGACGTTAGTGCGTAATGCGTAGCTGGATGCCTAGATGTCAGTAGGCAGTTGCATTATAGTACCAATTTGATCGTGCACGAACTAAAGACTCGTATAGCTGTTCTACTGCTGCGCTCTGCCGCCCTAATACATTGCTCACTAAGCTACGCTCAATTGTCCGTAACTCCTCTAGTCGAATGCATAGATATATTAATACTATGTAATAAAATACTAAATGATCGACTGCTAGCGGGCGAGAAGGCTAGTTCTGTTTTGTAACGGTTTATATAATACAACAACAACTCGAACGATGTTTTCGACAATCTAACACTGATTTCATTTATGATGAATATCTATGAAATTCTATGGTACGCACGTTAATAATGACAGCGTTTTCATAGTACTAAATTATTATTTCAGATAAGTATGTAACTATATTTCCTACTTGTCTAAAAACATTAGCCATTGTTAGTGAAAATACAACTCTGCGTGCAATGGCGGCCCTAGCAAAATGTTTAGGTGGTACGAGATCTTATAGTGGCGCCCCTCTAAATACAAAACCTTAGTGTTCCCATTCTATGCAGTTGCTTCTTCGTGATTTTAAATAATTTTAGACCTATCAAATATCTACAGGTGTATATGCGGGGCAAGCACAGTTGTGTCTGTCGCTCTTGCCATAGCTTCTGCTTAATCGCGTTGAAGAAATGTTGTCCACTCCGCACGCACTGCTCTGTTGCGCTCGTCAACGCCACTATGCTTGCCTTGCCGCGGTCACTAGTTGTAGATATTATTTTTCATAATAAGAGTTAAATCTTGTTTGACAATTTTTATTTAAACTGTTTTTCTACAGACAGTGTAACAAGAACTACCAAAAACAAACTTAACGAATAGCCTAGATTGCCAACTTTCTGGCCTGCAATTTTTTTATTAATTCGGAATAATTTAACTTATGGGCAATAAAAATTTCTATGGAAAAGATTTTAAGATATGACATTCTTTCTTGACACATGGTACAAACGTGGGTAAATTTTTAAATGTTTTAATGTACAAAATTTCGTTTCCCGTTTAGCAACAGTTATAGTACAGGTTATAGTCAGCAAGATACGAGTGCTGTCTGCACATTTGAGGAAAAATATCCTGTCAATAATTATTTTAATAAGTCGGAGAACATTGATTAAAACTACTTTTACGGATTTTATCGCGTTTATTTTACTATTATTTTTATTCCTGACGTTTCGGGCGCTTAGGCGCCTAGGCGCCCGAAACGTCGGGAATAAAAATAATAGTTAAATACACGCGATAAAATCCGTAAAAGTAGTTTTAATCAATGTGTAGTGTTCGCGTAAATATAAGAAATCATTAAGTCGGAGAACTTTATGTGGCTCTGCTGATTGAAGATCTTTAAATAATGGATTCAATCTCATAAGTTCCTGAACCAATTTACAACTAAACAAATCATATTACGCCCATCTGTTCAACTGATTTGCAAATCAACACAGGCGTTTTGACCTTTCAGGAATAATTTTCATTTTGTATAAAAATGACCACGGATCATAGAATTTTGATGGTATTTAAGTTAAGTAACCAATGCATTTTAATTGTATTAATCACAGGGTAAAACATGTTAATTTTAAACAATTCTTTAAGATTAGTTGATGTCTCACCTACGCATCGGCTTCGTACACAAATAATATTTTCTTTCTTCCGGATCGGTCTGGCTTAAAAATTGGATCTATCTGTTATTAGAGCACATGAAAAAGTTCGGTACTGTTTCAAAATTCTGACAAAATTTTCGAACAATACATACACTGCGACCTAAAAGATCTATTGTGATCGCTGCTATAGCTATAGTTCACTGCTAAGCCCTATGTCTTCAATGAATAGGAGTTGCTTAGCTGTGAGCAATTTCACTTCCTCTAGGCGAACTAGATAGTTTCTTAGGTGTGTTACGTTTGCGCATTAACGGTCCACAATCAGTCAGGATGTGCAGAAGCGTTTCTTCCGTTAAGGAATAAAACCGGCACATTCTTGCGTTGCTTAGTCCCAGGATGGCCATGTGCTTTTTAAAACAACAGTGTACAGTCATTGTCACTCAGCCTCCACACCAGAACACGGCGTTCACTAGCGATGCTGGGTGTAAACAAGAGCTGCACAGGTGAACATAAAACGAGCGCTACCAACAACCTCGAGGCACAGCAACATTACTACTGTTTTACTTTGGTATTCTGTGAGGCCGTGTTTTCTTTCGTCGAATAGGTACAATATAAGTGCAACTGTAGTATAGCAATAATTGTAAGGAAATATTTTTATCCCACTACCAGGAAGATGCAATGGACCAGGAGGAGGGTGGGTCGACGCGGTCGCGCTCTCGCTCCGGCTCGGCGGGCTCGTGCGCGTCGCAGTCCTCGCTCGAGCTGGACTCCTCAGATGCGCCTGCGCACTCCTCGCACAGCCTTTCCTTCAGCCGCCGCACCGACCTCACTGACAGTAGGTTTTTTTTATAGAATAAGAGTAACAAACGAGCAAACGGTCCATCTGATTGTAAGTGAATGCTATGGTGGTCCAGACACATCTACGTTTATCCTCCATTGAGAATCAGAATGCAGATGCGTTGTCACTCCTGAGGACTAAGATGCAATGCCTCGTTTCCAGTAAAAAAGAGACTCTGGATCTCTACACTTACCAAACGAAACACAGCAGCATTAAGCTGCTATTTTACGCTGGTATTCTGTGAGAGCGTGGTCCTTCACCTGTGGAGCCGACCCATTCGTGCTACGACCATAATATAGCTGCAGCGTGGCTCTACCACGTATGATATTATGGAATTATCCTAAAAATAATTTGTAAAAACTTCATAACAATATGGTGATTCGTCACATGCGTATTTTTGGGGAATTTTGACGGCAGCTTGAGGCAGCAGATAGTCGATGACGATAGAACCTCAAGGCGCCAAGATACAATAACTTGAGGTTCACATAACAATCGAAGCACCTATTTCATCGTTTCTACCAATAGTTCACTTGCGTAAATATTTAATCCACAAACGCACCACTTTAATGGCGGCTTCTCACTGCGTGTGTTATCACGCGCCACGCCGCGCCCGCACGTGCCACGCGCAGTGAGAAGGGCTTGGCGCGGAGCGGCGCGGGTAGGCGTGGCGCAGCGCGTGCTATCAGTTTATAATCGGTAACTTCAAAGGCGCGGCGCGGCCTCGCGCGTAGGAACGCGGGCGCGCATGGCGCGGCGTGTGCTTACAAGATTGAACTCGTTCATTTCGTCTTAACTCGTCCGACGTTGAGGTACTCTCATCTGTATATAGATATGGAGTGGTCTAATGCGACGATTGCTGAATTTTTAATTTTAACGATGTCATCCACCAGCGCCTTTTCTTCTTCTTTTTTGTAAATTTTATTAAATAAATGATATACACCACATAAGACAAAAACAGCTGAAGCAACAGCGATGCCTTCTTGTTCAGTGGCATTGCTCCATGACCGGAGGTGGCAATTCGACTCACACGACATCAGGTGCGCCGCGCTAAGCACACTGAGTCAGTGGTTCGGAGTTTGGGCAAGCACGCGTCGCGCCGCGCCTGTCTAAACGGGTGACGCGGGCTCGCGCGTGGCGCGTGCTTGCGCGTATAAATCAACACGGGCGGCGCGGCGCGTGATAACACACGCAGTGAGAAGCCGCCATAACGTATCAAAATCCACTTCAAACCATTGTTTATACGACGCCAAAAACTCGGAGGTGTCTTTTAAAAATAACTTGCTAATGAAGTTGGTTTAAAAATAAAGCGGTTCATGTAGATATCCTTAAAATAAATAAATAAAGAATATGACATGTTAAAAAAAGCTACTGTTATAATTTTAAAATTAGTGACCAAAAATATAAAGCTTTATAAATTACTTCAGAATTTTTCCTAATGCTTTTTATAAATGGTATTCGAGAAGACATGTCATCACTGTAAAGTTACAGCCTATATACGTCCCACTGCTGGGCACAGGCCTCCCCCCTCATTTCTGAGGGGGTTTTAGGGCAAGGAAGTGTCCGCCGCGCTGCCCCAATGCGTGTTGGCGAACTTCACATGTCTTCGAAATATTTCTAAATGTCATCACTGATTTTATTGCAATATTGTTTTTATAATAGCTTCTATATATCAGTCTATACACATCTTATTGTTACTACTTCCATAATTCAAAAATGATCAAACAATACCTGGGACTTTTTTATCGATTTTAAACTCAAAGCGCTATATTATATAGAGATTACCATGGGTTAAAGTACATACTATTATTTACTCTGTGCCTTAGTTTTTTACTAATAAAATTCCGCTTTATGTGAAAAATTTAAAGAACTAAAGAAACTAACAAGAATTTTGACAAAGGAATAACATGATTTAAATATACATTTTATTTGAATTTGGAATTCTAAGTCAAAACGTAGCTGTTAAAAATTTCCAGTTGAACGAACCCAATATTTTAATCTTTTTTAAGAAATAGCTATTTTTACAAGAGTAGCAAACGAGCATGCGGATCACCTGATGCTAAGTGACTGCCGCCGCAATCAACAACTGTAATACCAAGGGAATGCAGGTACGTTGCTGGCCTTTTAAAATACAGTAGACTCTTTTCTTGAAGGTCGCTTAGACATATTGGTCCAGAAAAATTGCTGGTGGTAGCCGATCCCACAAGGAATTTGAACGAGGAAGAATACTTCTGATAAATCGTACAGTGGTGGACCGCCAATCATTCAGACATGCATAGTCATGCGAGTTTTGTCGCGATGTACGGTGATAAAATTTTTGGCTAGAATACCCTAGACTCAAATGTACTGTTGCGCGCCTAAGTTGACGTCATGTAGTGTCAGGGACGAGAGCGGGGGGAGCTTTCCAGAAAATGACATCACTAATCTTTCAACCGGTGCCGCAACGAAGAACTAAGCTTCTAGAAGCCGACACTCGAACTTTCGGCGCCTTGTCGATTGGTGCGCGTATTTACTTGAATGTTCTGGATGTTTCGGTGCTAATGTGTATTTATAGGCGCTGCAAGGTG
The DNA here is from genome assembly GCA_907164705.1 of Parnassius apollo. Classification (NCBI taxonomy): domain Eukaryota; kingdom Metazoa; phylum Arthropoda; class Insecta; order Lepidoptera; family Papilionidae; genus Parnassius; species Parnassius apollo. The sequence goes on from CAJQZP010001262.1 coordinate 4,603,756, forward strand.
CGATCGGGGAAGTATTGAATTTGGCGAGACAAGCGAAGCTTCGGAGCGAAATAAAGTGAATCAGTGTGATTAATTATTAGTGTTTTAAGTTTAGTTTGCAAAATTAAAGTTTCTCGGACGGTGTGTGGTTTACTTGTTTGAACAATTAACAAAGAGATATTGTATGAAGCTCGAAGTCCGTCATCGTCTTGCTTAGCAGCCACAAAAAATTTTTGATACACTTGGCTGAGCATTATACTTCTTTTCCAAGTCTTAAAAATAACCTACTTCTTTGTCCTTCTTATCTGGCTTCATTTTATTCAAATGATCTTGAAGTCTTGAAGGCTTCATCGCTTAGTTTGAAAATGTTTATGAACAAAGAAGGCACAAAGTTTAAAGTTTAATTAGTGTAAAGTGAATTAAAGTGTTAATTTTGGTAATTCAATCGGCAGTTTTTATTCTCACGAACCTCAAGCTCGTAACAATTGGTGTCAGAAGTGGGATAAAATCATGCCGATTTTACCTAAAGAGGAAACGAAGGGTGTCCGTACCCGAAGTCAACGCCAGCAGGAGACGGACCAAAGAAGATTTGGTGGTGCAACTCCGCAGACGTCGGAGAGCCAGCCGCCGGCTGCAGGTCCGTCAGTTGCTCCTACAGCTGCAGCACCTGACTTAGGTGCTCTGATGGTGATGCTGCAGGAGCTGGCTCGCCGACAGGAGTAACAGGCCCGTCGTTTGAAAGAGCAGCTGCGGGGCGGACAAGAGCAACAGGTCCGTCGTTTGGAACAGCAGCTATGGGACGGACAAGAGGAACAGGCCCGCTACCTTCGGGAAGGAGATCAAGGAGGTGAAGGATAGGGTGACTCAGCATGACAACCGCCTGTCAGAAGCTGAAACCCAAATCGCGAAAGCTGAAACCTGAATTGAGAAACCGAAACCCGAATCAACCAAGTGAACAATCGCGTTGACAACGTGATGGCTGACGTGAAGAAAACGCTGGACGACCTCAAACTGGGGGATGCAATTACAGCTCCCGTAGTAGCTACAACACCTTCGCTACGTGGGTTCAAAGTGCCACCGTTCGACGGGACTTCTTCCTGGTCAGCCTACAAAATCCAGTTTGAAGCCGTTATGAAGGCGAACGGCTGGAATAAAAGTCAGGCCATGACTGCTCTCACACTAGGCCTGCGCGATCAGGCCTTAACCGTTCTGGAAGCTCTCGATGAGGAAGTGACTTATGAGCAGCTCCTTGAGGCATTGGAGGCGAGATATGGCGACGCTCACCTGGAACACGTCTTTCGTGCGCAGCTTAAAGATCGCGTGCAGCGCATCAATGAAAACCTGCAGCAGTGGGCTCTAGAGATGGAGAAGCTGGTGCGAAAAGCATACCGGTCTGTACCTGAGCTCATTGAAGGGAACCTGGTGCAGATATTCATCGAAGGCATCCGCGACCTTGAAGTCAGAGCTGCTGTGAGGCTGGGGCACCACGAAACGCTTAAGAACGCCTTGGCCCATGCACTGGAGGTGGAAGCCGTGCGACAGTATCATCGTTCCCATCGCGTCAGGGAGGTTACAGCAGCTACAGTTCGCGACCGCAACAAAGGATACAGCCCTAGGTGCTATGGCTGTGGGGAAAGGGGCCATCTTCGATCCAGCTGCCCTAAGCGAACCCTAGAAAGGGAAGGTGAACGATCTCAGGAGGGTAGTGCGGCCAACAGCACCGCCCAGCAGCAGCAGGGAAACGAGTAAAAGCCAGAACTGCGGGGCGGGTGCTGGCTGATGTTAAAAGAGCCCCAAGGATCTCGATCTCACAAACCCACGATGGGAACAGTCTAATCATCAAGGGCGAGGTCAACGGAATGCCGTGTAAACTGACCATAGACACTGGAGCCTCTCGTACGGTTGCTAGTTCCCAACTTATAATTCAGTTCCTTGGGGACTCCGCATACAACCGAGAACGCATTAATTTGGTAACAGCCACCGGTCAGCGTATACCCGTCCGTGGAGAGAAGGAGATGTAGTTGAAGCTAGGCAACGTGATCTACCTGCATAATGTCATCGTGGCTGATATAATGGACGACTGTATCCTTGGCCTAGACTTTATGAGGAATAATTGTTGTGAGATCGACGTTAAGCAAGGTGTTTTGAAATGTGGACAGGAGGAACTTTTTATGGAAGGTGCGTTACCAGGGAACGTGTACAGCATTAAGAAGATTGTTCTTCCGCCGAGATCGGAAACGATTGGGTTAATCTTCCTCGAAACGCTGGGCAAGCTCACCGTTGTGTACTTGTGGAAAGGGTAAACAATGACCTTTCATGGAAAGTAGCTCGAACCTTGGTCAGAACCACTGACATCTCAGAAGCACGTGTGCTGAATTTTTGTGACCGGGAACAGATTATAGAAAAAGGCACGCTGGTTGGTACTTGTGAGGAAGTGGATTGGTTACGTCGGTGCCGATATCTATCGAGTGAGACCCCTAGCAAGGATGCACAAACGAGAGTGACCCCACTTTTGGAAGACTGTCGCAGCGTTCTCTCCCTGAACGAAATGGTCAAGGAAAAGAAGTTGTTACTAAAGTACGCCGATAAATTCTCATCAAACGATGCTGACATAGGAAAGACTGGCTTAGTTCAACACAAAATAAACACAGGAGAAGAATTGCCTATCCGTCAGCGACCAAGAAGATTGCCGGTAGCACGTGAAAAGGAAGTAGAAACCATGATTGAAGGAATGGTGAAGGATGGTGTTATTGAACCTTCCTCTAGTCCATGGTGTTCACCCGTGGTGCTGGTAAAGAAGAAGGATGGCAGCATGCGGTTTTGTGTTGACTACCACCGTCTGAACGACGTTACGAAGAAGGACAGCTATCCCTTGCCAAGAATTGATGACACGCTGGACATGCTTACAGGAGTAAAGTGGTTTAGCACGCTGGATCTAAAAAGTGGCTACTGGCAAGTTGAAATTGACCCTAAGAATAAGGATAAAACTGCGTTCTCGACGGGAAAGGGTCTGTGGCAATTTAAAGTAATGTCGTTTGGGCTGTGCAATGCTCCAGCAACGTTCGAAAGGCTGATGGAACTTGTACTTACCGGGCTAATTGCCGATGCCTGTCTGGTCTACTTGGATCACATCATCATCATGGGCCGTACGTTTGAGGAACACCTTCAAAACCTGGAACGCGTGCTCATGAAGATTCAGAGTGCCAACCTCATGTTGAGTCCGAAGAAATGTTCACTATTCAAAAGGCAAGTCAACTTTTTGAGGTATGTAGTATCAGAAGAAGGTATCCGCACGGATCCAGAGAAAATCGCCGCTGTCAAGGATTGGCTGGTCCCAAAAGACAAGACGCAGGTTAGAGCATTTTTGGGTTTGTGCTCCTATTACCGGCGATTTGTGAAGAACTTTGCAGATATAGCCAAACCTCTGCATAAGCTAACCGAGGAGAAGCGACATTTCTGCTGGGATGAAAGTTGCAATATCGCATTCCAGGAGCTCAAGGACCGTCTGTGCAAAACACCTATTTTGGGATACCCTAGTGCAAGCAAAGAATTTATAGTTGACACAGACGCAAGTGATATAGGACTTGGCGGTGTGTTGTCTCAACGGAATGGTGACCAAGAGGTCGTGATAGCGTACTTCAGCAAGTCGTTGTCAAAACCAGAAAGGAACTATTGTGTCACAAGACGCGAATTGCTAGCTGTGGTAAAGTCGTTGCAGCATTTTAGCAAATATCTTCTGGGGCGAAAATTTCACTTACGAACTGACCATGCTGCACTAAAATGGCTATTGCAGTTCAAAAATCCAGAAGGACAAGTTGCGAGGTGGATTTAACTACTGCATGAATACGACTTTGATATCGAAAATCGCAGCGGGAAATCTCATGGCAACGCACATGCATTGTGAAGAAGACCTTGTCCTGAAGATTGCAGACATTGTACTAGTCAAGAGAGTAAGGAAGTGGTATCCGTGAGGATGCTCAGGGCAGACCACCTCAGCAACCAGTGGAAGGACAGCTTACAACGTGCACAGCAGGAAGATCCGGACATCAAGCCGATTCTGGAATAGATGAAGGCCAGTGCTCCCAAGCCCAAGTGGAGCGACGTCTCAGCGATGAGTTCGACCACTAAAAGCTATTGGGACCAGTGGGACAGCTTGCTGCTTCAGGATGGAGTTCTGTGCCGTTAATGGGAAAATGTTCGGGGAAACAGCTGTCATTTGCAAATGGTTGTACCCAAAGCTAAAGTACCGGATGTTCTACAGCTGTACCATAATGATTGTTCAAGAGGCCATCAGGGAGTTAAACGAATTCTACTGACGATCCGAGAACGGTTTTACTTGGTCCAATGTCGAAACGACGTCGAGGACTCGTGTCGCAAATGTACAAGTTGTGCGGCTGTAAAGGGACCTCAGACTCGTAGTAAAGGTGCGTTGAAGTTGTACAATGTTGGTGCACCATGAGAGAGAATAGCCATTGACGTGGCGGGGCCGTTTCCGGAGAGTGAAAGCGGTAACAAGTATTTCATGGTTGTGATGGATTACTTCACTAAGTGGTCAGAACTCTTCGCCATTCCAAATCAAGAAGCTTCAACAGTTGCAGATAAACTTGTTCATGAAGTCTTCTGTCGTTTTGGAGTACCTTTAGAGATTCACAGCGATCAAGGAAGGAATTTTGAGTCTCAAATATTCCAGGAAACTTGCCGAGTTATGGGTACTCATAACTCGGCAAGAACACATGAACGACTTCTTATCACCCGCAATCTGATGGAATGGTAGAACGATTTAATCAGACATTGTAGAGGTACCTAGCAAAAGTTGTAGACAATCGGCAACGTGATTGGGACAAGCACATACAACCGTTTTTGTTGTAATATTGAAGCGCTGTTCACGAAAGTACAGCAGTCACACCAGCTTTCGCAAACTTTGGAAGAGAATTACGGTTGCCTGCAGACCTGATCACCGGGATACCACCTGATGCCCCACGTAGTATAACCGATTATGCAAATGACTTGCGGAATAAAATGAATGACATTTATGAACACGTCAGACAATCGGGCCAGCAAATGTCTGAGAAGATGAAAACTCGGTATGACCGCGAAATGAACAATAAAGGGTTCCACGAAGGTTCACTAGTGTGATTGCACAATCCAGTCCGCGAAATCTCCTAAGCTTCAACCTAATTGGGACGGCCCGTACCGGATTGTAACCAGGATCAACGATGTAACCTACCGGATACAGAAAGGCGCAAGAGGGACTCCTAAGATCGTCCATGTGGATCGCTTGGCGCGTTATTATGGGGCCGATAATGCTCGGGACGAGCATGTCTTAGGAGGGGGCAGTGTTGCGCGCCTAAGTTGACGTCATGTAGTGTCAGGGACGAGAGCGGGGGGAGCTTTCCAGAAAATGACATCACTAATCTTTCAACCGACAGCGCCATCTGGTGTCGAAACGAAGAACTAAGCTTCTAGAAGCCGACACTTGAACTTTCCCCCGCCTTCTCGATTGGTGCGCGTATTTACTTGAATGTTCTGGATGTTTCGGTGCTAATGTGTATTTATAGGCGCTGCAAGGTGCGATCAGGTAAGTTTTGAATTTGGCGAGACAAGCGAAGCTTCGGAGCGAAATAAAGTGAATCAGTGTGATTAATTATTAGTGTTTTAAATTTTAATTAGTGTAAAGCGAATTAAAGTGTTAATTTTGGTAATTCAATCGGCAGTTTTATTGTCACGAACCTCAAGCTCGTAACAGTACTATTTATTTTAAACTATGATTGTTGCAGGTGCGTCTGGTGCATCGGGTATCTCGGGTGCGACCGGCGAGTCGGGGGCCTGGAGCGGTTTGGACGCTTCGAGCGTGTCGGCAGGGTCGAGAGAGTTAGCGGGATCAGCGGGGTCAGCGGGTTCGGTGGGGTCTGAAGGCTCCGGAGCACGGTGGGACAGCACGGGCACCGAGCCGCACACTGAGCCCGACACCGACGACAACGGCAACCCCCCGCCCTCGCACTCTTTACAAGTACCTGGTGCGTTGACTACGCACCAACACACCACTTTTAATAATGTTCTCCAGGTATTTGGATATCGGTCACGTCTTAAAGGAGACTGGCCGCCGTGACCATCCGTGCACATGTACACTCTCTATTCCGCGCTCATAGTCCGATAGGTCGGTAATCCGACGTGACTGGAGAGAGATCAGGCGCAAGACCTACGAGTTTACATGCTTTCCGAGGCACGGGAATGAAAACACCATCAACTTCGTCCTCCGGATTGCTATTGAGATTTTCTGGACAGAAAAACCCATTAACTGACTTTTGCTTGACTCAGGATTAAAGCCCTGGACCTCATCAGCAAACGCCTTTTCGACCTCTAGACCAAACGAGGCAACCAATACCACATATCGTAGTTTTGATAGTCGATAAAAAATTTAATATGACACCAAATGCTGAGTGCGAGCCCTTTTCGTCACGTTCGGCAACGTTTAATACTTTATTATTAATAACGTTCCGTTACAGGCCATTAAAGTCCACTGCTGAACATAGGCCTCCCCCATATTTGCCTCATAGGGGAGATATTTGCCATAGTTGCCACGCTTGGCAAGCGGGTTGGTAACCGCAGTTTTTTTATTTTTTATTTTAGTCGTTATTAGGAAGACACTGCTGCCCATCTCCTGACAGAGGAAAACACTCTGTCGCCTCTTACGGCACCCAGGGGTTGATAGAGGGTAGTGGTTAATCTTAAACTGCGACTACACGCTAAACATTCAAAATGAGAAAATATTATGTACAATATGGTGTTGTGCATATTTTTCTTTCCTTTTTTTCTATGTTTGTAATATGTGATTGTTTGGCGCAGACGACGACGTGCAGAACGACAACGCGACCTCCGCCTCCGTGGACTCTCTGCGTGTGCCGCATTTCAAGGTATTACTTGTGACGAGTGATCTCATGTTTTCCACTGAAAACTTACAACCTCAATAATAAAACTAGGAGGCAGGTTCTTGATATCCCTAAAAACTAGACGGGATATCTTTCTGCTGTTAGTTGGGTTTCTAGATCTCGTCATATTTATTATTAACGGAAAATAAGCATTATGCTAGTTCAAACTGATCATATCTTCGATCGTGAGGTTCTTTCAGATGAAATCAACTATTTACTTGCCTCGTGTCATAGTCAATATTTTAAATTCAACTGCTACGTCGTAGCTAAGCAAGATTAGTTAGAGTATATATATTCTTCTCTGTCTCAACGTGAGGGACAACAGCCATTTGTAAAATATTGTAATTAGTTGCCTCAGAGCACTATATTTATACATATAATAAAAATGTGAATTAAAGATGTCTGTACATTTTATATTTTTGTAATAAAATTGATTGAGAGGGACCTAAAATAAGTAACTGAATACATTTCTATCATTTTTAGAATTGTCTATCTGTCTGTCTGTTTGTTTGTTAACGTATCATGTATAAAGTACTGATTTATATCAAAATAATCGTTAGGAAATTTGTAAATCATATCTTCGTTTTAAATTTAGTCTTTGTTTTATTAAAATCAGTTCATCCTATCAAAAGTTGTGATTCATATCCTGAAGTATGGGTACGAAATATATGTACGAATTTGTTCAATGGCTGTGTTGAGTGATCAAGGACATTTTTGTAATTAAATAATGTAAAATAGTGTTCTATTATGATATTATTATTTCTAAGAGCAGTAAACAAAAATAAATATTTATAAAAAATACATAAATCGTAATATCTTAGTTAAAAAAGTACAATAGTTAACCAAAGTCATCGGTAGATGGTGTTTTGCAAATTATTTATTAAATTTTAAGGTGTGCTTATAATATTTTTATTAACCGCCGAGTACCTACAACATGGTAAATCAAATTTTAAAAGAGCTATTAACATTTTTTTGGTTTCGGCAAGCATCATATCAATCATATAGAAACTTATAACAAAGATAGGGCTACCCTCCGGGAAGCAGGGGAGGGAGGTGTTGAATGCTCCAAGCATACCACGCAGCCAGCTGCGTGGTTTTGTGGGACTCACTGAGAAACCTTAGTGCTTATCCACTAAATACCACGTGTGAGGCTGACTCTAACCTGGTAAGATCTTTTAGACGTATCGGAGGCGACCCCCCGTTGGGAAAGGGGGGTGCAGTATATAGAAGCTTGGCAGTATACATATTATACTTCACTTTAGCACTTTCAAAAGTTTTAAAATTCACATTATCGTGAAATTGAAAAATTACGTTACCCGATTTTGAGTTTTTTTATATTATTCCTACCCGTTCTTTTCTAAATATCATATGATTTTTATTTAAGTGTAATAATAAATTAACTACACCACCAAATTAACCACACATCAACTAACACCATAAACTTTCATTATAAACGAGATATGAAGCACACCTAATATGTAAATAATTATTTTTCTTGCTGCTTTCAACGCAATGTTTGTACTAGACCAGCATAGTATGTTTCTTCCTTTGTTTTTTTTTATCTAATAACCGTTACAACAATTTTATGTCCACTGCTGAAAACAGGCCTCCCCATTGGTTGCCTCATATTTGGCATCATTGATTTACGCACGCTTTACCTGATTACGGAACCGAAGAAGTGGGTTATATATCACAATTTACAGCCAATATAATGTGGTCCACGGCTGAGTATATGCATTCAATGAAATGTATATATAAAAAACGATAGTGTAGCGCCACAGTTGATGGCACTAGCGCCATCTGGTATCATGTATCAGAAATAGGAATGTCAAGATCATTCTAGAACTCTCCCAACAGCGTCATCTAGTATCGAATAGAAGAATTAATCTTTCTAGAAAGCCCCACACTTGAACTTTCTGCACATGGTCGGTCGGGGCCGGTATTTGCTGAAATATTCTGGATGTTTCGTTGGAAAAAGTCTATATAAAGCCGTTCAAAGCCGCGATCGGGGCAGTATTGAATTGGCGATACGAGCAAAGCTTTCGGTGAAATAAAGTGAACTAAAGTGTTAAGTGTGATTAATTATTAGTGTGATTTAGGTTTTGATTGGTGTTCAGTAATTAAAGTGTCAATTTTGGTAATTCAATCGGCAGTTTTTATTATCCCGAACCTAAAGCTCGGAACAATATTATAGGCATTCTCATACTTCTTGGAGCGGGGAAGAGTTCACAGTGCCATCCTGATGCCTTTGTTCTCTTTAGTTTAAAATTTAGAATTAGTAATAAAGTGCATATTATTAATTTACGTTTTATTTGCTTAGTTAATAGGTACTTAAAATTAGATAAAATTCTTATTTTATATTCAGAAGTTTTTTTATTTCCTTTGCAAATAGCATATACAAAATTGAATTTATAATGGGCATACCTCGTTAAAACGAACAGAATAAAATTTAATTTGACGTAAAGTTTGTTTTGCCATTTATCGACAGATGTCACTGTTCACTGTATATCTACAATAATATACTCTTTATATACTGGGTCATAGATACTAAATTAAACTGAGTGACTACCTAAACCGCTTGAAGTAGAATTCTAAAATTTGCTTCCTTTTATGATGTAGAAATCCGCTACGAAATCATTTTGGAAAATCCCTGAGAGTGTGAAATAATGATGTTACAGTTTATTATTTTATTACAAAAGTATTTTACAGGGCGATTGACTCGATGCCTTACTGAGAGTACCGAATTTAAATAATAAATAAATACGTATTTTGCGATATGAAAATAACCCATTACGGTACAGGGGGCAGGGGCAGAGAGTATTTAATTAAACAAAAACTATATAAAATGGTTATTATGATATAAATGAATACAATGGTTGATAATAACCGCCGGGAATGAGGTGGTCGCTTCCAAGCTGTTTCTAAAATACATTTTGTAAATATTCTGTGACCCTTGACATTGAAAAATTTATTTGAAAAAAGTCCCGCTGGGTTTCTTGCTAGTTCTTCCCAGAACAGAGGTTTTATTTTCGAACCAGTGGTAACGTAAAATATTGACTTTCAATAAGAATTACTTGTAATCTATATTGAATAATAAATATTTTATTTATTTATTTTATGCAAATTTTGTAAGGAAATAAAATATTTTGGTATTTCTTAAAACAACCTCTTACCGGGGGAAGGAGAAGGGGTAGATAATGTTCAATTTGAAGGTAGAAAAATTAGACAAATTGCATAAAAGTAATTAAATACAAAATGCTTAAAAGTAATTAAATAATAAATTTTCCTTTTACGGTTTTAAAATAAGGGTTCAAATTTTGTATGGAAAATATTGTATTAAATCTACAGCTTAAACCGCTGGATGTAGATGCGTGAAATTGGAACAATAACCTCCTTTCATTAAGAAAGAAGTCTTGAAAAATTAAAATCCTTATATAGTAAAATAAGGTTTTAAGAATGTTTTTTACGAGGTGATTTCATATTGGTATAGGGAAAAATTATTAAATGATTACTGTAACTTTAAAATTAGTACCTACTAATACTTTAGGATTCGAAGAATGCAAGTAGTTTTTTTTAATTTTCCTAATATTTCACCTTAAAGTGTTAAAACTAGGATACCTACATGGTTTGCTATGGTTTGCGTGGGAAAAAATGGTTATCAATTGTATGGTGGTGGAGAAATCCGTAAAACGAAATTATGATAATTATGAGTAATACTTATTATAGAACTTCACAAAAATCTATTGGTATTTGTTAAGTTGAAATCTATTGATCTATTGATCATTATATACAAAATATTAAAAATTGTCTATTTATCATTGTGTACGAGTTAGTTAACCGACAAAAATATAGTGAGATCAGATACGGATAAAACGGCTTCACGTGCTTTCTGAGGCATAGGGATGAAACACTGCTAAACTCTTGACTGCGGGCTGCTACTGAAAATTTTTTGATAGAGAAAACCCAAATGATTTTAAGCCCGATAACACCTATTATCTCAACGTCAAAAAACTTTTATAGCCAAAGTTTTAAAAAAGTTGGCAAAAGTACTGAACCCACGCGAACGAAGTCGCGGGCACAGCTAGTTTTAAATAAGTCACAAGAGTACATATATAAGAGAATAAGTATGTCATCTTTTTTCCGGCAGAAATATGGAACCTGCACTGGTAGAGCCTACCGATTAAACCAAATGAGGAGGAAAACCCATCCTAACGTATATCTCAGTGACCAGTCTGCCTTACGTGATGGGTTGCCAGTATTTCCGAACGCTTTCTTGTGAAGGCTTGTATTTAGCGATTTACTTAAGAGGCTTCTGGACTTAATGTGAAAGTTATGTTAAGAATTTTGACAAAATAGTTAAAAAACTTTAAACATTTTCAGAACATTTTCTGCCAGAAGTTGGGCCTGCGTCGCTAAGCAACCGTAGCGCGGCGTGACCTCGACAAACTTGCGAATAAACCGGAACCTTCGTGCTACAAACACTGATGCGACCTTCATACGCTGTTCTCATTGTTAAGTTAGCAATTGGATTATAACGGGTGCAGTAATGCAGCATCATGACTACTATGATGTTATGCTTGTTAGGACCGATTTTTCAATCATCAGTTAAAAGTTATTCATCGAATAATATACAACATAAACGAATTGAAAATTACAGTTGCATATTGAACAGTTTACTTTTAATTCAGTCGGTTTTGATTTGTTTCATGGATAATTTTTATCAGACGGTAAAAAAATTAGTCCTTCACGTTTCAAAATATATCACAACAGTTCTATTACGGCGAAGGGAATAACTAGTCTACAATAGACATATTATAACCTGTTTTTGGGAGATAGTGTCACCGACCTGATGCTGAAAATATTTTTTATTTTTCAAACGTGCAGGATTTTCTTACGACGTTCCCTTTAGCCAATAACTTAATTTCGGATAAATTCTTGTTTGCGGGTCGCGCTCGCGATAATCCAATTGCTGTTAAATATTTTAGATTGCACAGATACCTAATTAGTTATTTATAATAAATAATAAAACTTTGCTTACACCTTTTTTACTCAATAAACACAAAAAGATAATGTTTTTGTCAATAGTTCTAGCGTTTTCATATTGTCCGATACGATATCCATGGTTTTTGATCAATATACAATACATTTGATATAGATCCGATTTTAGGAGGTAGGAGCGCAATATCCTAGTAGATTATGTAAGTAAAAGAGATACAAGACAGATAGCATTGTACGACACCCCACATTTATTGGTTCATCGAACTGGTTTTCGATTGAAATAGGGTGTAATTCTAGCACTTTTGGGTTGTATAAACGTTGCTATGATATGGTAATTAATATGATATTAGTATGATAGGAAAATGACTGCTTGATATGAATGCGGGTAATGCACTGGTCGATGAGTATTGGCTTGGTACATAAAAGTGCTGTGTGAGTAAGAGTGCTAAGTTAACAAAACAAAATACAATTACGTTGTTGGAAAATATGTGCGTTTCATCGTACAAGGATAATGGATATATAATAAAACATAAACCAATAATAAATTCGTGCGAGATAATGTGAAAACGCAACTTATAGATTAAACTATTAATCGTTAATGGGAAGAAACTGAATATCTGAAAACTGAATAGATATCACAATTTTTTTATATAACAGTGTGGAAAGAAACTTAGTTTAGGTCTCGAACCTGTGCTACTGTTGTGATAATATTTTTGTGAATATATTGTATATCCACTTATTGTACTTGAATACGAAAAATTAATGGACAGACTACTTTCTGTACTCTTTATATACCTATGATGAACTCATTGTCTACGTATCACCATCTATAAAATTAGACTCTTAACAAACATTTGAATAAGACAGCTGTGTTTTTACATAAAAAGCTACTATAACATTGAATCGGGATATCACTACAGCCCGTATTAGTTTTCTTCAAGTATTTTCAGACGCTAAAACGATGGACTTAAGTAGGTGGTTGCAGGCCGTTTCGGAGACATATCTCTACATATTATATTTGTATCACTGTATGCGTTACTGGTAAGCTGTCCGCCCATACATAATTATGTTCATTTAGTTGGGCCAGATATCATGGCTTATCTGGCGTTAGTTTAATAAAAAATCTGGCCTAGCTTTCTTTTCTAATTGATTCACAAGTCTCAAAAATGCACTAATGATACAACTAGGGTTATATTTCAATTTTGTACTACACTGTACTACACAAGAAGCGACGCCGAGTTTTGTGCGTTTTAGGACCAAATATATACTTAGTGCATATCTGGTTTTGTAGACTAAAACAAAGTTTACACTTCAATTTGATTCTGTTGGTAAAACACATAATGTAATGCCCAAAATGGCTAGTAAATACACAAACTAGAAAATATTTTCGGCAAACTATTAATTAATTTTGTATTAATGTAGGTACCTTTGAGCAGAACAATCTTAACTAAAAGATCCTGCTTAAAAAGTTTAAATTTGGTTTAGTGCATAGTCATTGTCGTATCGATGTTGTGTGTGTCTTGTTATGCTCGTCATGCACGTATGTGCACAGACTTGTATACGTTAGCACTTTGCATATAAATGAAGGTAAATATTAGGTATATTTACGCTGACAGTGTCTGAGAGACTATTCGAATGAACAAGTTTCATGCGCTTTGATACCTGTCAAAACAACTCAGTTCGACATAACTTACAATTACCAAAACTGCAATGTCTTTTGTGCACACGTGGGTGACCGGCATTAAATAATAGGCCTACATGAGTTCAGTGTGCACAAGCCTCGCACACTGAACGATAGCTCGTTATTAAATACACTTTTCAATCAACGGTATCGAGGTAATAAGTAACGAGTAGAAACCCTTTAGCAAAGGTACTAACAAACCATTTAACGTTGTTAAATGTTTAGATGTTTATAGAAATTAATCATGTTTTGTATGAGCTGAGTGCAACGAGAAGACTGACTGAAGTGTTGACTTGTTTATGTACTGCCTGGAGAGGGGCGCGGACGTGGAGCGCATGCTGCTCCCACGAAACTTGTTTCTATTCACCAATTATTGAAATTTATTCTACATTATTTATACTTATATAATTAACACAAATTCATTGCTGTGAATTTCTCGGCAGATATGTTGCCATTATTAGCACAATAAATCGACACGTTTGCTCCAACGCGTCTAAGTCTGAGCTCATGAGCTCTACGTCTGCGCCATTCCTTATATTTCTACCTTACAAATCTTCGATATTATATTTATGGCCTTGCCTGGGAATATTATCCAAATATCCTATCCTAGTATTATGAGACCATGCAACTACCGGCGCCGTTTACATCTTATGTCCTTAAGTATTTATTATTTATATCGAATATGACTTCGAATTGATATATTCTCCTATGTAAGAATAGCAAGGGAAGTTGGGTCGTCTGCCAGAAAATTAACAAAGAATCAATTTACTCTCCATTAAAAATATATATCCGGCATCAAATTCTCCCGCAGCTGTCCGAATTTTCCCGTATTGTGCACTTAGTTTTGATTTTTACGAGTTTTAATTAACCTAGCTTGGGTTCTGTTCTGTTCACATTAGTCTGTTACATTGTCGACTATGTAATGTTCCTTTGATAATATATCATTATTGTGTACCTAACGAGTGTACGTATTTCAACGACAGTATTTTGTTATGTATATGTAGAAAATAAAACAATGGTGTGAAAAAATATTTTTATTTAAGTACCTATCTAACATTGTGAATAACCTAAGTAGACGTACGAGAACATAATGCGCCGTGCAGTAGCGGCGTATGAGAAGCTGATACTCCACGTTATCTGGTGGCAGTGAAGGCCAACGACAGAACAAAGTTAAACAGGAGACGGACTAAATCTAAAAAAATAGTAATCTTCGGCTGCCAACCCACCTGCTGTGTGAAATAACAGTGGCAAATGTGAAGGAAATTTACCAAAGTGGTCCCGCAAGACCTTACGCAATTTATTGCGGAGTAATATATGCAGCAGATGAAATGGCCAGAAGGTGGTCGGCTCTGGCCACTATAGAGCCGGAATCCGTTCTTTCACTGGTACGTAGAAACTTTTATAACTACACGCTCAGCTTTGGAAAAATCTAGTAGACTGTAGACAAGCTAGGGAGGCCCTGCCTGTAATAAACAGTCGCCTAATCAGGGTTCTAATGAGACTAAACAAGCCACAGATCAGGATAGTAACAAGTGCTATCACAGGACATGGCTCCATTTACAAAAAAAATATTTACCATAGGTGTTACAGATAGCCCCCTGTGCATGGCATGCATGGAGGAGGAAGAAATGGCGGCTGACGTGTTGCTGACGTGTCCGTAAGTTGCATCATACAGGGTTAAACACTTAGACGTGAAGTTGCGGAAAACAGCCCGTCGTAAACTAAACTAAACTAACCCAGCTCCGACGTCGGAGCAATGTTAAGAAAGAAAGAATTGAAATGGTAGCACCATTTGCGAAGCAGGCCGATTCGCACTAAAAGAAAATAAATTCGTACAATGAACAAAGCTAGACGTAGTTTTGCAAAAATGAGTGATATTCATTCTGTAAATACTAGGAACAGACACAAGCTAGTAGTACCAGTTACTCGACTCCACCGAGTCAGTAATTCATTCTTGGGGCGATGTATACGCTTTTACAAAAAATCTAAGAAAATATACAAAATTTGACATACACTAAATTCAAAAACTTTATTAAACTAAGTTTGTATAAAAAGGGTTGTGGTATTTGAAAAAAGTGACTTTCAATAAGTATTCTTTACAATCTATATAAAGTGGAAGTTTTCAAGTGGAAGTTTCTTAAAACAGTTGGAGTTGGTAGAACCTCTCTTAATGCTTCACCTCCCTGTGTTGATGTTGAACTATTAAATCAACATTTTTCTAATCCTTCTAACTCTTTTGATAGTGAATATAAACTGCAAACACTTCGTTCTCTTTCTGTAAGTCCGACTCCTAATTATTCTCCGTTCGTTTTTAGTCAATTTACTGTATGTGATGTTAAGAAAATCATATTATCCACCTCCTCAAATGCTGTCGGTAGCGACAGCATTGGCCGTAATATGATTGTTCCTCTCCTTGATGTTATCACTCATTTGCTTCCTCTAAATTCCCTCAAGCCTGGAAGAGTGCTTATGTTACACCCCTTCCGAAGAAATCTAATCCCGTCAACCTCACTAATTTCCGTCCCATTTCGATTTTACCTTTCCTTTCTAAAGTCCTTGTGTTTAGGCATAATTGTAACAATTTGCAACTTACAACGGCGCGCGTCTCGAGCCGGAAACCGGTTTGATGGCAGGGCCGGGGGGCAGCCGCACCTACGGGTCTAGAACTATCTTGGTGAGCGAACCGTGTCGTTCAGAGGTCGCGAGTTTACATAACAATTACCGCTTCGAACACGGCGGCCTCCATGGTGTTGTAATTTGTCGTTAATATACGTGACAACGAGGCTTTGAGTATTGATTGACTATTTTAACTTCGATTGCTATTAATTGTATCGGCGATTGGTGTGTGTAGCTAATTAGAGTTAAACTAAATTAGGTAAGGTGTACGAAGGAATTTTGTTTGTTGTGTGGAACGTTGAACTTTGTGATACGAGTGTAGATCGCGCGTGATTATAGTTCGTGATAAGTGACGCTGAACTTGAGTTCCGATAGCGGTGAGCGTCTAGTGGAGCGGTCAACGCACGTGGTGCTGCTATCTGATTGTATCGGTGACGTCAGGTTACATGACACACCTTCCTACACTACCATTTACTTGCCCCTGGTGCCACCTTGTGGTAGACCCTACAATTCTCGAATTCGGTAAGTTTTGTGTTTGCGTATCTAGCCGTTATAATTTAAGTATCCATAGGCCATTTTGAGCCCGACCCTCTAGTTACTCGTCGAATTTGCTTACTGTGGGCCCTAGCTCAATCGACCTTTGTCGGGGTAACTCAGGGCCGTAACACCTTGAAAAACTTATTTGCCAACAGCTGACCCTTTTCCTTAATAAGCACAATTTGTTGAATTCTTTACAATCCGGTTTCGGTCCTGGTCATAGTACGGCTACTGCCTTAATTAAAGTTACTGATGTCATTCGGTGGGTTATGGATAATAAACAACTCACAGTCATGACATTGCTAGATTTCAGTAATGCATTACTGTTAAATCAGTTGTATTCTCTTAATGTATCTCCATCAGTAAGTGACTGGTTTATTTTTATTTATTTGGATTACCAACATAAGAAACAACAATTAATGTTTGGTTACATTACAGCGTTATAAATTTACATGATTAACTGCTCTTATAATTATAGGCAATCACAGCATGCGTTGTGTTACAAATGTTAAACAAAATTGAGAAAAATATGTTCTTAAATAAAAAATAAAATAAAAAATAATGATAAAGAAATAAAAGTTAATTGTGCAACTGGAGTTTAACGTACGTCAACATGCTTTAGCTTGGCAATAAATTGAGCAAGGGTATCATGGTGAACGTCATGGTCGGGTTCATTTTTGGTGAGCTTGTTGTACAGGCGAGATATACTGATCACTGGGGAGTCGTGACCTAAGTTGATTCTACAAAATTTAATCTTAAAAAGGCTACACGGCTACAACTAGGGCCCGCAGTAGTCCAAATAGACGGGTAACAAAAGGTCGAGCCCAAAATGGCTTATGGCTACTTAAACTTTAGCGGTTAGGAGTACAAATATAAAACTTACCGGCTTCCAGAAGTGTAGGATCTGCCACGAGGTGGCGTCAGGGGCAAGTAAATGGTAGTTAGTGTGTGGGGTGTGAAGTGTACAGTGTAACCTGACGTCACCGGTAGGAGATAGCTGCACCACGCTGACCGCTCCACAAGACGTTCTCGTTATCGTAAACCAAGTCCAACGTCGCTAGCACGAACTACAATCGCGAGCGATCTACAGCGGGATCTCAAGTCCAACATTCAACACAATACTACAAGTCTTATTACGCTCTCAACGAAGCACTAATAACCCGTCGACGCAATTAACAGTGTAAAAATTCCTGTATTATTGTCCTTCAACCGAAACACCAGCCGTGCACAACCGTATGCCAGTCGCAAGCAATACTTAAACGTTCACAACTACAATTATATAATCTAGGCTTCGTTTCCAACAAAAAAAAAAACAAACGAATTAAGACAAACCGTAAGGTTCGCGAAATATAAATGTCACGGGCCTCGAAGCGGCAATTATAGCAAAACGTACGCGCGAACTCAGGGCTCTACGGCTAGCTCAACAAGAAGGGACGAGGTTGCAAATTGTTAAAGTCATGCCTAAACAAACATGCGTGAACACTACGAAATACTTGTTGCTGAACTTTTTCGATCCTCTCTGTGTGAGTTTTATAAGTGGGGCACCATACAGTGTTGCAATACTCAAGCTTGCTTCTTACAAAACTGTTGTAAAACTTAATGACAGTGGCTGGTTTTTTAAAATCCTTTGTGTTTCTCAATATGAAGCCAAGCGACCTATTTGCTTCCGCCACTATCTTATCAATATGATCCGCAAACTTCAGATGACCATTCATTACGACACCAAGATCTCGAATAGTGATCACTTCTTCCAACTTTGTGCCTGCTATTGTGTATATCGATTCAAGTTTATTAAGTTTTCTGCTGCACTTAATATGATAACATTTTGTAGCATTTAGAAACATTTTATTGTTGTAACACCATTCGTGAAGATTATTAATGTCTTCCTGGAGGTGTTGCGCATCTGAAGCCGTTGAAACAGTTTTTGTAATTTTAAGATCGTCAGCAAAAAGATATACATCACTATGGTTCACCAATCACACGTGTTGTCAGTGACAAAAATGTTAAAAAATAATGGTCCAAAATCGAGCCTTGGGGAACTCCCGAAAATGCTTCAAATAGCCCAGATTGTTTGCCATCAATTACCACCCTAGAAAAGCGATTTGAAAGGTAAGATTAACACCACTCCAGTAGGTTATCTGTAATTCCAAATAAATATAATTTGATTAAAACTACTTTTACGGATTTTATCGCGTTTATTTTTACTTTTTATTTTTAATTCCCGACGTTTCGGGCGCTTTCCAGCACCCATGGTCACGGGGGGACTGAGATGACTGACGTCCCGATGTCATTGTTAAACCCGGAGTACCTTCAGCTTTTTTAATTATTGTTTATGGTCCGATCTATGCAAAATGAACTGACTATGGCCTGAGGTCTTGCAGTGGTACGCTTGGGTTTAGTTTTAATTTTATTGATTATAGGATCCCAAGCAGGTGGTAGTACCCAGCCTCCTTCTCTATTGAAATTAGGATGTTTTTTAATTTCAATAGCCTCACGTATCATCCTTGGTAGGAATCGGTGTTCTTTCGCGAGGATTTGTGGTCTATCAAATCTGATGTAATGGTTGGGGCCGTCTAGGATATGATCACAAACTGCAGACTTCCCGGAACGTTGATGCTTCACATCAGCTATATGTTCTTTTACGCGGGTCCTAATTGATCTTTTGGTTTGTCCTATATAAGAGAGACCACATTCACAATCAAGCTTGTACACTCCTGCATCTTGTAGAGGAATATGACACTTGACGGATGGTAGGAACTGACTAATCTTCTTCGGCGGCTTGTAGAATGTTCTAATAGAAGCTCGCTTCAAGATAAAGCCAATCTTGTCTGTGACACCTCTGACATATGGTAGTACAGCAGGCACACGCTCGACTGTGGCCGGCTTCACTCGGTCACTGTGACGTAGGCGCGGGACCCGAAGCTTGTTGTCGTGCAGAACTTGCTTGACGTGCTGAAGCTCGGCGGCCAGGTGTTTGCTGTCACAGATCCCTCGTGCTCTCTGTAACAAAGATTTGCCCACGGTAGCTAACTGTGAAGGATGGTGGTGAGATTCACCGTTTAAATATCGGTTTGTATGGGTCTTTTTCCTATACACAGTGTGACCAATGGTGTTATTAGGATTTCGGATGACTAACACATCTAGGAAAGGTAAGGAATTATTTGCCTCTAACTCCATAGTAAATTGAATTTTAGCGTTTATGGAATTAAGATGTTCTAAAAATGCAGTTACTTTGTCTGATGGTAAAATTGTGAAAGTATCGTCTACGTACCGCTTGTAGATCCTTGGTGTAACAGGTGCAGTAAGGAGGGCTTTCTCCTCAAAGTCTTCCATGAATATATCGGCGACAATGGGAGATACAGGTGAGCCCATCGCCACACCACCTACTTGCTTGTAAAACTCTTCCTTCCACAATAGATAGCCAGATGTAAGGCAATGTCTTAGTAATACTGCATATTCTGCTGGCATGTTATTTTCCTCTAGTTTCCTAGTTATAATTGAGATGCAGTCTTCAACAGGTAGGCATGTAAATAGAGACTGAACATCAAAACTGACCATGGTTTCATTGTCAGTAAGATGTAGGTCTTTTATCTCACTGACAAAATGGTATGAATCCTTAGTGTGTGCTCTTGTGTGTCCTCTGAGTGGTGATAATATTTTAGCTAAGTATTGAGCCAATCTGTAAGTTGGCGAATCAATCTGACTCACTATTGGACGTAATGGAGCATTCGGTTTGTGTATCTTTGGTAACCCATACAACTTCGGTGGTTTGGCACAGGAAGGTATTATCGAATTAACGTCCAGATTCAATTTTTCGGAGTATTTCTTAATTAGATCGCTAGTTGTTTTAAGCGTATTAGTTGTAGGGTCTGTTTTGACCTTTCGATAAGTAGTTTCATCCGACAAAAGTTGTTGTATTTTAAAATTGTAATCTGACGTATCAATTATAACCGTAGAATTACCTTTATCTGCGCGGAGAATCGTAAGCTCTGGTCTGTTGCGTAAGTTTTTCAACGCGTTAAATTCATTTTTGGGGAGATTTAATTTCGGCGCTGAACTTCGACGTAACATAGACGAGATGTCTTGACGTATGGCCTCTAAATCTTCATTACCAATATTATTTTTATACAGACAGTCCTCAACACTACAGATAATGTCCTCATACGGTATTTTTCGCGGTGCTATTGCGAAATTAATACCTTTTTCTAAAACTTTTATTGTGGCGTCGTCCAGTGTTTGTTTTGATAAGTTGTAGACAGCGCGTTGTTTATGATTCGTGTCTGTGGTCCACGATTTCGTATGTTGGACATTTGATTTAGTTGTTCATTTATGGTATTTATCAATGTGTTTATTTTTGCATTCATTGTATTTAGTTGTTTCGCGTTTATCTAAAGTTTCCATGCAATTTTTATAATCAAATGTCGATAAAACTGTCTTTAATGGACTGAACACTGGACGAATTGTCTATGGTTTTGTTTATGAAATATAGATCTGTACGTTTTTGCTGAATCACCGTTATTAACAACTTTTTACTAGCCTGATTTAAGATCTTGGCGCTTCCTCGAATGTCTTTTTTAGTGGATATCTTGACACACGTAGGAATGAGATTATGATCTCTGCATCTCTTCAAGAAATTTAAAGCTGTTATGTATCTTGCGCGCTTGGTCTTTAGATCTTCTAATCGGCGTATTTTATTTGCTATTTCCAGTCCGTACTGGTTAACATAATGATTTCTTATATTTACGCGAACATTGCACATGATTAAAACTACTTTTACGGATTTTATCGCGTTTATTTTTACTTTTTATTTTTAATTCCTAACTACTACTAACTCTAACCCTCCTTCTTCTTCCTAACACTAAGGATTCATACCATTTTGTCAGTGAGATAAAAGACCTACATCTTACTGACAATGAAACCATGGTCAGTTTTGATGTTCAGTCTCTATTTACATGCCTACCTGTTGAAGACTGCATCTCAATTATAACTAGGAAACTAGAGGAAAATAACATGCCAGCAGAATATGCAGTATTACTAAGACATTGCCTTACATCTGGCTATCTATTGTGGAAGGAAGAGTTTTACAAGCAAGTAGATGGTGTGGCGATGGGCTCACCTGTATCTCCCATTGTCGCCGATATATTCATGGAAGACTTTGAGGAGAAAGCCCTCCTTACTGCGCCCGTTACACCAAGGATCTACAAGCGGTACGTAGACGATACTTTCACAATTTTACCATCAGACAAAGTAACTGCATTTTTAGAACATCTTAATTCCATAAACGCTAAAATTCAATTTACTATGGAGTTAGAGGCAAATAATTCCTTACCTTTCCTAGATGTGTTAGTCATCCGAAATCCTAATAACACCATTGGTCACACTGTGTATAGGAAAAAGACCCATACAAACCGATATTTAAACGGTGAATCTCACCACCATCCTTCACAGTTAGCTACCGTGGGCAAATCTTTGTTACAGAGAGCACGAGGGATCTGTGACAGCAAACACCTGGCCACCGAGCTTCAGCACGTCAAGCAAGTTCTGCACGACAACAAGCTTCGGGTCCCGCGCCTACGTCACAGTGACCGAGTGAAGCCGGCCACAGTCGAGCGTGTGCCTGCTGTACTACCATATGTCAGAGGTGTCACAGACAAGATTGGCTTTATCTTGAAGCGAGCTTCTATTAGAACATTCTACAAGCCGCCGAAGAAGATTAGTCAGTTCCTACCATCCGTCAAGTGTCATATTCCTCTACAAGATGCAGGAGTGTACAAGCTTGATTGTGAATGTGGTCTCTCTTATATAGGACAAACCAAAAGATCAATTAGGACCCGCGTAAAAGAACATATAGCTGATGTGAAGCATCAACGTTCCGGGAAGTCTGCAGTTTGTGATCATATCCTAGACGGCCCCAACCATTACATCAGATTTGATAGACCACAAATCCTCGCGAAAGAACACCGATTCCTACCAAGGATGATACGTGAGGCTATTGAAATTAAAAAACATCCTAATTTCAATAGAGAAGGAGGCTGGGTACTACCACCTGCTTGGGATCCTATAATCAATAAAATTAAAACTAAACCCAAGCATACCACTGCAAGACCTCAGGCCATAGTCAGTTCATTTTGCATAGATCGGACCATAAACAATAATTAAAAAAGCTGAAGGTACTCCGGGTTTAACAATGACATCGGGACGTCAGTCATCTCAGTCCCCCCGTGACCATGGGTGCTGGAAAGCGCCCGAAACGTCGGGAATTAAAAATAAAAAGTAAAAATAAACGCGATAAAATCCGTAAAAGTAGTTTTAATCATGTGCAATGTTCGCGTAAATATAAGAAATCATTAAATATAATTTATTAACCAGGATGCTATGATTTACTTTGTCAAAAACTTTCGAAAAATCTGTATAGATGGCGTCAACTTGTAAACCTTGATCTACTTTTTCTTTTAATTCTGAAGTGAAAAGAATAAGATTAGTGTTGGTCAACCTCCTTGACATAAAACCATGCTGATTTTCGTTGATGTATTTTTGAGTATGCCGATAAATTACAGAGTGAACTAATGATTCAAATACTTTTGGTATTGCTTATAAGATAGAAATCGGACGGTAGTTAACTACTACGTCTTTTTCTCCATTCTTAAATATAGGGACTACTTTTGCTAGTTGCTATTCATTGGGGAATATGCCCATTTTGAGAGATCGATTGTAAAGAAAAGTTAGCGGAAAAGTCAACGCATCTGCACAGTTTAATAAAAGTAGTGGGTGTATATTATCTGGGCCTACTCCCTTTGTGACATCTAGCTTTTTCTGTTTTTTTTTTTTGACATCTTCCGGTCTAAATTGAATTTCCCCGATAACATCAAAGGAATTAGCTATTAGTCCAGTGTATTTACACTATTTTTTTAAATTGTTATCATTAAGATCTCTTTCATATGTTGAAGAAAAATGAGATGCAAACATGTCCACTATTAGCTTTGTATCTGATGATTTATTGTCTTTGAAGGTCATGGTATTAGGATATAATGAGCAATTCTTTCGTAGATTTTTGATATATCTCCAAAATAGTTTGGGTTGGTTTTAATATCTGTCTCTATTGTATTTATGTATTTAATATAGCACTCCTTTATTAGCCTTTTACAGTTTTGTCTTAAATATTCAAATTCTATTTGATCTAATGGAATTTTATACTTTTTAATTTTTTTATGGTATCTATATTTTTGTCTTAAAAGTTTGATTAAATGGGATGAGTACCACACAGGATAAGGCCCACGGTCGGCTTTAGTCATAGGAATATGCTTTTCAATAGCATAGTTTAGCAGTTCATAGAATCTTTTTACCATTTCATTAAGATTATTACAAGAACTAAATTCATTCTCCCATGACACCGATTCCAGGTAAGTATTTATAGCTTTATAGTTACCTTTATAAAATTACGTTTGGTAAGATGTACTTTTCTATTACTTTCTAATAAGATTTTCATTTTAATTACAAGAGGAGGATGAAACTTGTGAATATTTCTTACTGGATTTTGTGTTTCGACGATATTCAAGACTTCTTTATTGCAAAGTATCAAATCTAATGTACGATTTTTTATTTTTGTTACATAGTTAAATTGATTTAAGTTATTGAGATTTATAAAATCAACAAATTTACATAAGAACTCATTATTACCGCACTTTCATGGTAGCATATGATTAAAGATGTCGTTTCTATGATTGCATAGCCAAGTTATTCCACTTAAATTGAAATCACCGGCAATGAGTATGCTTTCTCTATCACTTCGGTAACCCAGTATTCCATTTGCTTTATCTATAAAAATATCTAAAGTATCTTTAGTGACTGGAGGTGGTAAATACACAGCGTATAATGCTATTGTATTTGGATTTTTGGTAGAGTTAGATGTATCCGACACCCAAATATCTTCACAATCAGTTACCCACTCTACGATACGCCTTGACAGGAGTCGTTCGGATACAGCAATAAGCACGCCCCCGCCTTTTTTAGCCCTGATAGAGGAGAGGTTTCACGATCTCGTCTGTACACTGCATAGCCACTGGCAAAGATTTCAGTGTCGTAGCAACTGTTATTAAGCCAAGTTTCTGTGAATATATAAACATCGTATTTATTATTAATAATATGTTGACGTACCTCGACCACATTTGTGTTTAAGCCTCTTACATTTTGATAAATGATATGTTCAAATGATCTAACAACATACAGGTTACATAAACAAAATAATTTAGATAAACAATAAAACACCTTTATACACTAAGTTTGCTATGACAGCTATTTTAGTTGAGACAGTTCTTGGATGGTCTTTATTAATTTGTACTCAGATGTTTCATAAATATTCATCCTCCCTTGACCCAGACCAATTTGTAGTTGAGTTATTTTGCCTTACATCTCGCTGCAGCATGTACTTATTTCCTTTTGGGTGGTTGACAGATGCTCCATGCCAAAGACTGACTGCTTCTCTCCGCCAATGCCAAGATGACTACTTTTAAGCTTTTCACTTTGACTCTTAGCTGTTTTGATAACTATGTTAAAAAGTAATTACGTATTCTTGGGGAACCAAATTTTATTACAACAGATCTAGGGCGTCGGCTATCTTTATTTACTTTAGCTACTCTCGTGCACAGATGAATATCTGATTCTTCCAACTTGCAGTTAATTGTGTTGGCAACGCTATTTCCGATTTATGTTCAGGTATATTTTGTATTTCAAGATAGCTAGGCCTTGAATAGATAGGCTGTTCGAGTCGTGTAAGTCTGTAGTTAAGGTTGATGATTGTACTTCGTAGTGTTGTATTTTCATTAATTTTCTTACAATTGGATTGTACTTCGTTTTGAATATGTTCCAGTTGACTTTCGACTTTGAACTTCCTTTGTTTTTACCTCTATCTGTTTAATTATCTTGGTTTTGAAACTGTCGAAAATACTTTCTAACTCTTCTCTAACAATTTGCCGTATATTTTCGGCGGATACTTCCAACTTTTGTACTGTAGTTTTCATTTGTTTGGAATTCCTCACTATCCGATTCAAGTTGACTTGTAGTTTCTTTAATTGGCGTGTCACGTGTGACAAGACCATTTAATTTGAATTCCTCTGGTAACTCTTTTAATTGTTTTTTTTTATATTGACACAGTTAAGATGATATTTGATTTTACAGGAGTAACAGCTTAATGATATCCCGGACGTCAGCCTGAGCGAGATTAGAATGGCTCTCCAGCACCTTAAAAACGGCACGGCCCCAGGCGAGGATGGAATTACAGCGGAGCTTCTGAAAGCGGGTGGAACACCGGTACTTGAAGTCCTTCAGAAGCTCTTCAATTCCGTCCTCCATGGTGGCACTATTCCGGAGGCGTGGAGCAGAAGTGTGGTAGTCTTGTTCTTTAAGAAAGGCGACAACGCTCTCTTGAAGAACTACAGACCGATTTCCCTTCTGAGCCGCGTCTACGTGCTGTTTTCGAGAGTCATTACGAATCGTCTCGCACGCAGACTCGATGACTTCCAGCCTCCCGAACAAGCCGGTTTCCGAAAAGGCTTCAGTACCATAGATCACATACATACCCTGCGGCAGATTGTACAGAAGACCGAAGAGTACAATCTGCTACTTTGCCTGGCGTATGTGGACTATGAGAAAGCCTTTGATTCCGTCGAAATTTGGGCGGTGCTACGGTCCCTTCAGCGGTGCCAAGTTGACTGTCGGTATATCGAAGTGCTGAAGAGTTTGTACAGTAGGGCTACGATGGCTATCCGAGTACAGAACCAGAGTTCGAAACCTATCCAACTGCAGAGAGGTGTAAAACAGGGTGACGTTATATCCCCGAAACTCTTCACCGCTGCGTTGGAAGACGTTTTCAAGCTACTTGACTGGAAAGGATACAGTATTAACATCAATGGCGAATACATCACTCACCTTCGATTTGCCGACGATATAGTCCTTATGGCAGAATCGCTGGAGGACCTTAGCACTATGCTCAATGACCTCAATAGTGTCTCCCAACGGATAGGTCTTAAGATTAACATGGACAAAACAAAGATCATGTTTAATGTCCATGTCACACCTATGCCGGTAGTTGTTGGGAGCACTATGCTCGAAGTTGTTGACGAGTACGTTTACCTGGGACAAATAGTCCGACTAGGTAAGTCCAACTTCGACCCGTCGAGGTCAATCGACGGATTCAACTCGGCTGGGCAGCGTTCGGGAAATTACGACACATCTTCTCGTCAGGTATACCTCAATCTCTGAAAACTAAAGAATACAACCAGTGCGTGTTGCCAGTGATGACTTACGGATCTGAGACGTGGTCCTTCACTGCTGGCCGTATGAGGACGCTCAAGGTCGCTCAGCGAGCTATGGAGAGGGCTATGCTCGGAGTTTCTCTGCGTGATAGACTCAGAAATGAGAATATCCGCAGTAAAACCAGAGTGACCGATATAGCCCAACGGATTAGTAAGCTGAAGTGGCAATGGGCTGGCCATATAGCTCGAAGAACCGATAACCGATGGGGAAGAAAAGTTCTCGAGTGGCAGCCTCGTACCGGTAGGCGCAGTGTAGGGCGACCCCCCCATAGGGGGAGTGACGACCTGGTAAGACACGCAGGAAGTCGATGGATGCAGGTGGCTCAGGACCGTGCTTTGTGGCATTACTTGGGGGAGGCCTACGTTCAGCAGCGGACTTGTGAAGGGCTGTAATGATGATGATGATGATGATGTTACAGCTTAATTTATTAGGTGATGACGTCTGTCTTTCGCAACATCCAAATTTCACTCTTGCTTTTGGCATAATTACTTAAATCAGGTAATAGTAGTGTTGGCGACGCGTGTATAAGAATATTTCAATTTATTGGTTAACCGATTACGAACAGCATCTAAAAACAAATTATCGAGCAATAATATTCTAATAAGAAAACACTTAGTTGAATCTTAAAGAAATATCGAATTAATAGTTTGAAGGTCTTGGATTCGATTCCCAGGCCGGACTAGTTTGTCGTTTTCTTATTAATATTTTCTTAATAAATTCATATAGGGAATTTTTAAGATATAAATTATGTTTCCGGGTTCAGTTCCCCGGTTGAAATCACCTTTCCAATAGTATTGTAATTTAAAGGAATATTAAAATAAAGTTAGAGACCAGGATTTGTTCCCCGGTCGAAACGATCACTTTGTGAAAAAATAGAATTAATGGAAATTAATTGCATAAGTATTATCTTATATAAGTTTGATTCGTTTTGTATGAGAATGAAATGTTTATTTTCAATGTTTGATGCATAAAATGTTTGTTTGTGTTATCTGATAAGGAACATGATAACTGATAAAAATCTAGTTAGAAATAATTTCCTACAATTTGGGAGTCGTGTAGAATCAGTTGTTCACCTAGTATTGGTTGATAGCCGTGTGTGCTAAATTTGCCATTTTTGCCGACAATTGACAGTCGTGTGAGAATTACTTGTTCAAATAGCGTGAGTTCATAGCCGCGCGTTAACTTAGGAGGTCAAAATAAGTAGAAATTGAAATATTTGCAAATTTCAGCAATTTATGTAAAATTGACTTGTAAAATATTTCAGATTGACTGTATGAACAAAATAAGTGAATTCTGTGTTATTTTCATGTGAAAATTCCTTTGGATTAGTGAAATACTGATAGTTTTGTGTAAGAAATTTAAAAGTGTTTTTAATAGTAAAATGTATAGGAAAAAAGTAAATTAAACTATTGTATTAGTTAAGATATTTATAATTTCAAGTGAAGAACATTGTTGCAACCTTATATGTTGGATATTTAAGAAATCTAACTTGGTGCATATGTTGTAAAATGGGCATATTTTGTTGAATAAATAAAAGGTTTTTTGTGATATAAAAATGTAATGTATATCATAGTATAGATATTTTTGTGCTATCTTTATAAATAAAATGTATAAATGTATGTTTTCTACAAATAAAGATATTGGGCAAACCGTGAGAGAGTGATAGTACAAATTGATGTAATTAAGTGGCGTAATCGCACAGAGGGCGCGGCTCTCTTTCGCGTATAGTTTTGTGGTAGCTCAGTAAACGAGTTTTCTTACAAATCGTTCGGGACCAGCAGTATATATAATAATCAAGAAAGAAAAATTGTATGGGGAAGTGATAGGGAAAGTAATTCCTCTCTCACGGAACGGTTTTAAGATAATTACTGTTTTATTCCCAAGGAATCCTTCACCTTTAAAAAGTAAAATACAGTGCACTGGTGTCGCTATTGCGGCACATATTGAAGAATTAAGGCGTTGGGACCGGGACGACTTCGGAAGACCCGTAATCCCCGCCTGAACCTATTTGAAGAAAAGGAAGAGGTCGACGCCCTTGTGTGTTACTCCGTTGCGGGGTTCACATACGTTGTTCCCGAACCCAACGTAGGTGTCATAGGAGGTTAGGAAATCCGCTGCTGAACCAGCCGGAACAAGCGACCTCCCTCCGTCTCTGGTTCCTTTTCAATTGGTCCTTTGAAGCGGGATTTAAGGAACCAGTTGTGCCTTTGAAGGCTCTTATCGTGACCAAGCAGGGCTTGGCATTTTTTCCTGTCGGGCAAGCGTGCTCGGCATTTTTTTTCCACTGGACGGCCAGTTGTTGGCATATCCTGTCGGACGACCATGTCCGACATTTCCTATCGGGTCATCAGGCAAGGGTGCAAGAAAGAAGAAGAAGCATCCACCGCTGCTGCTGCCAGGCGAGGGTGCTCGTGTGGGCACCTGACTGCATCGCGGCCGTAGGAGACGAGGCGTCACCGGCGACTGGGCGGCGAGCACAGCATACATCCCGACCCCCTAACGGTGCCAAACCGGTCGGGCTCTGGCACAACACCTTCGGGTGGAGCAGTTCTCTCGAGCGAGACTGCGCTTGCACTACTGGCTCGACTGTTTCGCCATATTCGTTGGCGGGACAGTTCCTAAACCTTTCCTCCATTCCATTCCTGCACGACTCCATCCCTGGACGGCTAACCACGGTAGGCCTCCGTCCAGGATTGATAGGGCTGATAGATCTATTAGGGTGGTAGTAGGGTTGTAGGGTTGGGAGATAAAGGGGGAGGGGTAGTGGGGTTAGGTTGGGGTGTAGAAGGGTTATAGATAAGGGGTTATAGGGACTGTAGGGACAGTTAGGGACCGTAGGCCAACAATCACCTTCCTGCAAGATGAAGAAGGCACAAGACCAGACAGAGAGGAGCGAAGGAACTAGGACAAGAACAGGGCTCTCAAGAAAGGTTAAAGAGGTGGAATCATCTGGAGCAACTACAGCTACTGCTCCGAGTGGGGCAACTCCTTCAAGTGGAGCCACCACCGATACGTCCACATGCACGTGGGACTCAGGGGCGTCCGTGGCAACGACAAGCAACAGGACGGACACCAGTGGTACGCAGACCAGCACCGCACAGAAATCCGTTATATCCAGGAGTGAAACGATAGTCGAAAAATTAGGTCAAGGGACCGAAGAAGCGGCATCGTTAAGAACAGTAATTGGGCACACTAGTGACAAAGGGTCAGAGAGAGTTAGTAGGTCATCGCGATCGGCGAGGCTGAAAGCCGAATTAGAGGCGCGGATTAAATTCGAACTTCGCTCAGAGGTCGAACGAGCACAGGCAGCTGCTGCCTTAGCCAAGTCTCAATTGGAGTTGGGACGTCTCAACCGAGAAGAGGAGATCGACTCGAGTGAGGATGATGAAGAGCGGAATACTCAGGTGGAACCTTTCGTAAGGAGTTGGGTTCAACAGACCATAATGAGCACGCCGGTTAGTGTAACGCAACCCGACATTACTGATAAGGGAGCGTGTAACAAGTAAAAGTGTGTGTAAGCGACCTTCGCCCCTTTGCGGCGTGATCCCACGCCGCAAAGGGGCGGAGGTCGAGCGCAACCTAGGAAATGCACAGAAAGCACACGCGTGTGAGGTATCAGAATTGACCGAAGCGATTGTGAGTGCAATAAAGATAGCGGGTAAAGATAAGTCTTCCCAGCTTCATTTCCTCCAGGAATTACCGGTCTTCGATGGAGACCCGTGTGAATGGATAATTTTCAAAACGGTGTTTGAAGACACAAGAAGCCAATTTTCAGGGGTGCAGAATGTCGCACGCCTTAGGAGGGCATTAAAGGGAACCGCTAAGGAAGCGTTAAAGTCATTGTTGTTTACTTTGTGTGAACCTGAAGAAATAATGAACGCTCTCAAAAGAAGATTCGGTAGGGTTGAGATGCTCATTCTAGCCGAAATCGAGAATGTAAAGCGTATGCCAAGATTGGCGGAAGATTGCCGAAATATAGGTTCTTTTGCAAGTCGCATTACGAACGTGGTTGCTGTAATACAAGCGTTGAACCAACCACAGTATTTATACTCACCGGAATTAGTAAGCCGTATAGTGGCGAAACTTGGAACTATGATTAAATTTAAATGGTTCGAATATCGAGCTCAGCATCCTATGGAGCCAGAGTTACAGAAGATGGCCAAATTTTTGAATTCATTGAGTGAACAATTTGGAACGTCCTTAAGCAATGAAAATGTGCCTGAAAAACGGAAACGTCCTGAATTCAGGAAGCAAACTGTACACACTGCAAATGTGTACAGTTTGCTTCCTGAATTGTACGCAACCGTTTTAAGAGCGAGCGTTATGAACGTCGAAATAATAAAGGGCACAACCGACAAGTGGTTATGATAACCCAGGATAAGCCTGTAAGTCGGGTAACACATAAGTGTGTTATATGTAACAAGGAACACTCTATAGTGAGTTGTTATAAATTTAAGGATATGAATAATCGCGAAAAATGGGAAGCGGTTAAAAAGGCGAAAGTATATTTCCAATGTTTGTCACCAACCATAGGAGGTTAGAGTGCAGAGCGAAAAAATGTGGGGTAGAGGGATGTAGAACGGCACATCATCGAATGCTACATCGATACCCCAATAAAATACCTCGCCGCAAGGGGACGAGGGGGGTAAACAGGCTCAAATTACAACTGTTAGTACAGTGAATGCACTGGCATGTGCATATCTAAAAATTATACCGGTCGAGTTGTATGGACCTAGAGGAAAGGTCAAGACCACAGCTCTTCTGGATGAAGGATCAACCATGACAC
Organism: Parnassius apollo; assembly: GCA_907164705.1. Lineage (NCBI taxonomy): Eukaryota > Metazoa > Arthropoda > Insecta > Lepidoptera > Papilionidae > Parnassius > Parnassius apollo. Next base: position 4,635,593 of record CAJQZP010001262.1, read on the forward strand.
TCATAGAGGAGTGGATGGCTCAGAAGTTAGCACCTCGCGGACGCAAAGAAGAATTACGTATTGAAGCTGTAGGAGGTAAGCGAATTAACGACGACAGTTCGTATCGCTTAAACGTGAAAATAAAAGGCATTTTCTCGAAAGACTTAGAGGAGATAAGTGTACAAACAATTAAGTCACTTAACCTTTCTCCGCAGTCAGTAAGCCGAGAATTATTGCAACGGTGTTCTCATTTGACACCGATTAAGGACGAGTTGATTTATGAGAGGTCCAGACCTACCATATTAATTGGCCAGGACAATTGGCATCTCATAGTTACTCGTGAATTAATATCAGGAGGTAAGAACCTACCTGTAGCATCGCTCACCAAACTTGGATGGATTTTACATGGTCACATATCGGGTGGCATTAAACCAATCAAGATTGTTAACCACATTTCCACCAAGAAGGAGGAGGACATGGAGAAGTTAATCAAGGATTATTTTAGTTTGGAATCTCTGGGAGTGTCTGCGCGAAAGCCCGCGAACGACCCAGAAAAACGAGCTTTAAAAATTTTGAACAAAATGGTACGTCTTATACCTAATAATAGGTACGAGACTGCTTTGTTATGGCGCACAGATAATGAGTGCATGCCGTCGAATAGAGCGCAGGTTGAAAGTCGCCTGTTTAATATCGAAAAGAAGCTCGATAAAAATAGCGAGTTGAAAAAAAGAATATGAGAAGCAAATTGAAAATCTCATCGTTAACGGTTACGCAGAGAAAGCGAACCATATTTCCATTTCCCCACGCACGTGGTATCTTCCCTCACTTCGCAGTGACTCATCCACAAAAAAGGAAAATAAGAATAGTTTTCGACGCCGCCGCAAGGACGGGCGGACGTTGTCTCAATGATGCATTGTTAACCGGACCGGACTTATTGAAGTCGTTATTTGGCGTTCTGCTACGATTCAGAGAAGGAAGCGTGGCAGTGATGGCAGACATTAAGGAAATGTTCCTGCAAGTGAAAATTCGGGAAGAAGACAGGGACAGCCTTCGATTCTTATGGCGGCACAATCGTGACGCGCCACCGGAAGAGTATAGAATGACGTCAGTCATATTTGGAGCGGCATCATCACCATGCATCGCTATATATGTGAAGAATAGAAATGCGCAGAATAACGCACATATCTATCCAGAAGCAGCTTCCGCGACGGAAAGCAATTTTTATATGGATGACTATCTACAGGCATTTCCCGACGTGACGACGGCCGAAAGGATAGTAAACGATATGTATGAATTACATAAACGTGCTTCTTTCCAACTGAGGGGATGGGCTAGCAACCGACCCGAGGTTTTACATAAAATGGAGAATAAATATAAGAGCGACAGTGCTTCCCTGGGAGATAAGGAGCACACAGAACGCACTTTAGGTTTGATCTGGAATATCAAACGAGATATAATAAGTTTCTCCATAAGTCTTCGTAACACACCGGAAGAGGTGATGGAAGGTTTACGATCGCCTACGAAGAGGGAGATAACTAGCGCTGTGATGTCAGTCTTCGATCCTTTAGGACTCGCATCACCGATAACGATTCAAGGGAAGTCGCTAATCCAGCAAGTATGGAAGACAGGCATCTCTTGGGATGAAGAAGTTCCACACGAATTACACGTATTATTTTGTAAATGGATATCGGAAGTGAAGAAATTAGGTCATTTAGAAGTACCTAGACCCGTTGCTGAAGGCATCGGCAAGGGAGAGTTACACACTTTCACGGATGCTAGTGAGAAAGCATACGCCGCCGCGGTGTATTACGTCACCACGGACGAGCTAGGAGAAAGGCGGATTACGCTGATCGCCGCAAAGGCAAGAGTAGCGCCGCAGAAATCAATTTCCATTCCAAGGCTTGAATTACAAGCAGCTCTTATGGGCAGCCGACTAGCTGCATCAGTTAAGGAAGAGAGCAAGTACGAGATATCCGAGCGAATATTTTTTTTTTATTTATTTATTTATTTATTAGGGATAACAACAGCCTTCATTCTATGAACAAAAATCTTATATAATATGTTTTACATAGGGCCAATAATAGTCATCCTCGTTTCACAATTTATCACAAATCAGAAGTATGAAAAGTTGAAAAAAAGAATATTACAAAACCTTAAATCAAAAATAAATTTAAAATGTTTGTCATGGCTGACCTAGAAAATTATTTATACTTCAATTGGATAATATTTACACATGTAAGCACATACATATACACATATACATATAACCATATTATAATTAAACACTTATACATTTAAATAAAAAAGGCAAGTATATATATACTAACATTTAAATAAATATACATACATAGAATATACGCGAATTGAAGACATATAACTTGAGATATTACTACGGATTTACAAAACTACAGAGGCTACCAACATAAACAATAAAGGTTAATTGTCTACTGTCAAAGCCTGTACTACCTTTCGCTTAAATAAATTTTTTGAATGGATAAATGGGTCAATATGAGAAAATTTTGTGTTAAAAGTTCTAACCATTCTGGAGAGGCCACAATTCTTACCATAATTAGTATGATGTAAGGGTGGGGGAACACCCAGTAAAGGTGTATGCCTAGTCCTACGTCGGGGTACATTAAAGGATATTTGTGAAAGAAGAGCAGGGCAATCAAGTTGAGCGCGTAAAATATCGAACAAAAAAACCCATGTCTAAGATCTCACGGCGTTCCGCTAACGTGAGAAAATTAAATTTACGACAATTATCACTATAAGACATAAATGTGTGTGCAGTGCCGTCGCACCTGAAATTTAGAGATTTTAAAAACTTTTTCTGAATACGCTCTAAGCGTGCCTTATAAACTTCATATGAAGGCGACCATATAGGACTAGCGTACTCCAGTATGCTTCTCACATATGCAAAATATAACGTTTTCAATGCTAAAGTGCCTTTAAACGGTTGACAGGTTCTTAGAACAAATCCAAGCATACGGTAAGCTCTATCTGCTATATTATCATAATGCATATTGAGGAGCATCTTGGAGTCAAAACAAATGCCGAGATCGCGTACATCATTGACCCGCGTTAATAGTTGATTATTAAAGTTATAAGGAAAAACAATTGGACTTTTCTTGCGCGTAAAGCTTATACTCTGACATTTTTTAATATTAACGAAGATGTTGTTTTGTTGATAATAAGAAAACAGTTTATCTAAATCGTATTGTAACAATTTACAATCTTCAACAGAATTAACTGCCCGATATATTTTTTTATCATCTGCATATAATAGGTGATTAGAATAAGAAAAACAGTTGGCAATGTCAAAGATGTACGCATTGTAGAATAGCGGGCCAAGGTGCGATCCCTGAGGGACACCCGAGGGAACAGTTACATAGTCGGATCTGTATCCTCCCAGCACTACAGCTTGAGAGCGATTGGAAAGGTAGGAGCACACCCAGCGGAGTAGGTCTCCTTGAATTCCAAGCAAATAGAGCTTGCGGAGCAAGAGGTCGTGGTCTACACGATCGAAAGCTTTTTCAAAATCAGTGTAGACCACGTCCACCTGACCACCATTCTCCATATGCAGGAGGACATAACTTGAGAACAAAGACAAATTTGATACCGTAGACCGTCCTTTTATGAAGCCATGCTGTGTATCAGGAATGCCACGGATTATAAGGGGGTAGATGAAGCTGTAAACAATTTTTTCAAAAAATCTTACTGATAGTGTTCAAAATAGAAATCGGACGGTAATTTTCAATTGAGGTTTTTGGTCCTTTTTTATGAATGGGAATTATATTTGCTTTTTTCCATAAATCTGGGAAAATACATTCATCGAGAGAACGACAAAACAAAATAGTAATTGGCAATGACAAGCTATCAGCACATGAAATCAATACAATAGGGGGAATACCATCAGTTCCAGGTCCCTTAGATTTATCAAGTGATTTTAGGAATTTAAGAACTGTTTCTCTAGTAATATGTATGCGGGATAATGATTCCGTACTAGAGTACTCAAATGTCTGACGAGGCTGAGTTTGGCTACTTGATGAAGGTGTAATAAAAACACTTTGAAAAAATTTATTAAAAGCTGAGCAAATACTTGCACCCTCGTCATATGTCTGGCCTCGTAGTGTAAATTTTCTTGGATAACTGGAACAGCCCCTTTTCGAACTGACATATTTCCAAAAGTGTTTAGGATTGGACCTAATATATTGTTCAGCATTGTTTGTAAAAAAGTTAAAACAATTAAGTTGAATACGGTGTTGTCGTGCTCTTAAAAACGAAAATTCATCATAATCTCTTGGGTTACGGTATTTTTTCCAATTAAAATGAGCGCGCCATTTTTCGCGAATGATTTTTATTAGTGAAGAAGAATACCATACAGGATAAAAATGTCGGTTGTTAGAATACATGTTAATGGGTACGTAAATGGAGAAACATTCATGTAATTTACTGTAAAAAAGATCTACGGCTTCATTAATTGTGTCGGCGGCATTTAATTCTGAGCGCCAGTCAATATTTTTAAAATAATTATTCATCTTCTCATAGTCACATTTGAAAAAGTTAAAACGCGGATGTTTACGTTTTTTAAAGGGTTGTATGCTAAAATCAGGTATTTCAATATTTAATGCAGGATGATATATATCTTCCTTTATGAGAGGTAACGAAGCTCTAACAACCAATGGTAAATTGCAAAAACATAGATCCAGAATATTACCTTTTGAGTTACAATTATAATTGTATTGCTTAAGACCGAGGTAACCTAAATCATCAACGAAAGATATCGCTAAATTATGCATAAAAGATGAACCGTCTACGTGTGCAATACAATTGTTGGAGTCCCATCTCAAACACGGTAAGTTAAAATCTCCCACGAGTAAAAAATTGTCCATGGGATAATTTTCAATGCAATGCGATAAGTTATGCTTAATATCATTCAATCCACTCTGTATTACGTTCGAGTCAGGTGGAATGTACGCTATAGCTATATGTAGATCGACTGAGGACCCAAGCGTACGTGCAGGTAAAGTCACGCACACCGACTCATGCGTTGTAGGTGCACTGGACCATTGGCCGCATAGACATGCACTCAATTCGCGACGTATGCAGACTAACACTCCGCCACCGACCTTTTTCCCTGACAATAAATAATTACGATCACTTCGAAAAACATCATATCTAAGATCACATAGTTCGTTATTATAAATATCACTTTTTAACCAGGTTTCGGTCAATAAGATTATATCATAGTCTTGAGATAAGATATTGTTATATAGTTCATTACATTTCGTCCGTAAACCACGAACATTTTGGTAGTACAGGCTTAAACCCTTTTTTTAGATTATTATAAACGGCTATTAAAACAAAGAACAATTAAAGTGAAAATGAATCATAAACAAACAAAAATAATGTGTTCCGAAATACTTTACTGTTTATAATGATAAGCTGTAATTTAGACTCACAATAAGACTCTAAATTTCGGTAGGTACTTGAAAATAAAGTAGTAAGGTCGGAACTTAACAATTTTATGTAGTTTTGTAGATAAACATTAGATAACACATTAGTGGTAATCCTCTTGATCAAGCAATCGTTGTATGTGTATGTATGTATTAAGTGTAATTTGTATTTATATAAAATGTTTATGTGTATATAAATAGTAACCATATATGAATTTAGAACGAAAAACAAATCTAATCGATTACTTTTCAACATCACTAATATTATAGGAATTACCATACCTTTGTTGTTTTGTAAGCATGAATCCGTTATTAAATGAGGAGTTACCCACACAGATCGATAAAAGGAGCTTATGTATGTACGAGTATATATTAAGTATAAATAACAATATAGTATAAAGAATAAAGTATATAGTGTATATAAAATAATAAGTCTATAGTATACAAAATAAAGTATTTGAAAAATGTTTGTATAATATATATAAATAGTAACATTATGTGATTTTAAAAAACATTCAGCCACACTATTATAGAACAATACGAGTACACCGTTTAAGATAAACAACAATAGTCGTAACTTGAAGTAACACAGTCATTTAATTTTGTTTAAATCTAAAAAAGTTTTTTATGTGAATTTTTGGGGAATTATCGTCTTTCCTTATATAAATTTTACAGTTACGAACCCACACGTACTCATATTTAGGATTTGCACATTTAGCAGCGACTTTGGTTTGTTTTAGTAGCATTTTATTTGCAGGTGTGAGGTGTTCATTAACATATATATTTCGCGACTCTCCCGGGATTCCTATGTCAATTGTAGTCAAACCCTTCTTCTTACGTACAGCAGAGATGATGCTGTCTCTCAAGAGGATTGATTTTAGTTGAACCACAATATTTTTTGGTGATTTATTGTCGCTGTCACGTGATTTAACACGATGAGCATAAATTAAGTCCTCGGCAGATATAACTATTCCCGTGTATTTGCCTATTGCAATAACGTAATCGGAGACAATTTCATTCTTTTTTTCGGGGATCTGAGAGATCTCAATATTCATGGCGCGATCACGTTGCTGCATAAAATTATATTCATTTCGCAGAGATTCATACTTTTCTTGTAATTCCGATATATTTTGCTGCAACAGATCAACCTTTTTGATCTCCGATACCACATCATCAATACGTGTTGTGAGAGTGGTTTGTTCAGCTGAATGATAATTTAACGAGTTTTTCAATTCGGAAATATCATTCATCATTTCACTATGCTCGCGAGTGATTTTCACAGTACTGATTTTTATAGATTCCAGCTGTTCCCTAATAATCGTGACGTCGTCTTTTACTCCTTTAATTTGTGACACTTCATCTTTCAAACTTTTAAATTCTTTCCTCTGTGAGTTCCCAAAATTATTGAAAAATTCCATTATTTCATTTTTGAATTCTGTCAGCTGAGAAGACGACACGAAATCTGCATCTATTTGTTTACGTCTTCTATGTGTTATTTTATGATAATCGTTAGTAGGTAGATCGGTGTTTGATCCGCTCAAAGATTCACCACTAAAAGGTGAGCCCGCTCTAGAACCGGGTGGTGACCGCTTCACGCTCATGTTAAGATGGTCAACGAGTATTAGCACTGTGTACGTAAAAAATATGCGTGTGCGCAGGAAGAAAAATCGCTGGTTGTCTCCTTTACTCGAGGAGGTGTGGCGAAGGGCAGCACTGGCTGCACGTCGCTTCGCAACGTTGTATTACGCGGTTATAATAGGAATTAAGTGTCAAGCTAGATTAAACTTTATGCACCACTAAATTATATTCCAAATATAAATCACGTTAAAATTAAATTTTAAAATTTTATAATTAGCTAGAACAACACACGATACGTCTACTTCTGACTGGAGCTGTCAGCGTAATCTAAATTTTGGACGGACTCACGTACAGTGTTAGCGTGGATTAAGTCAGATCCACGCGCTTTTAAACCATTCGTTGCTCATCGATTGGTTGAGATCGAAGATCACAGTAAACCATGCGAATGGCGATGGGTTCCGACGTCACAAAACGTGGCAGACGACGCCACTAGAAGTTTTCCTTTCACCTTCGATGTAAGTCATCGCTGGTTTCAAGGACCTGAATTCCTCAGGACAGGTCCTGATTTATGGCCCAAACAAGTGGACACCATAAATAGTTTACAAAGGGGTGAAGAAAAATGGCCGAAAGGAGTAAACGCGCTAAGAAAGCAAGAGCCGTTAAGTCTACCCGACTACGGACGATTTAGCAGCTTTAAGAAATTCCTTGGGGCAACTATACGTACCTTACAAGCGGTAGAAAAATTCAAGAGTTTAAGAAAGTCGGTTAAAGGACCCGACAACACAGCCGAAAAGTCGGTTATGTGTTCCAACGAAAATTTAGTAAAGTCGGTTAAAGGACCCGATGGCGCGTTGGACATAACGCTCTTAAAAAGAGCGGAATTATTAATTTGAAAGTTCGTTCGAGACCAGTGTTTCCATTCGGAAATAAAATGCTTGAAAGCGGGCAAAAGCGTTGAAAGAAGTTCACGCTTAAGTAAATTATCTATGGAAATAGGAGAAGATAACTTACTCCGTTTAAATGGGCGTTTACCTTTCAAGTCTAATTTGACTGAAGAAAGTAGAAAATCTGTCGTATTAGACGGTAAACACGAAATCGTTAAAATGATGATTAGAGAAGTTCATCATCATTTTGGACATGCCAATCACCAGACGGTGATGAATGAGGTGAACCAAAAATTTTAGGTCTTGGTCAAAGTACAGGTCAAAGCCGCAGAACGTGCCACAAGGAAATCTTCCTCTGGAGAGAATAGCTCATCATGGACCACCTTTTACATGCTAAGCCGTAGATTATTTCGGACCTATGAGTGTGAATATAGGAAGGCGACACGAAAAACTTTGGGGTGTTTTATTCACGTGTCTGACCATCAGAGCAGTACATCTGGAATTAGCAGCCTCATTAACACCAGCGTCAATGATAATGGCGTTGAGGCGATTTATCGCCAGAAGAGAAAAACCAGCCGTTATATACAGCGATAACGGGACGAATTTCAAAGCTGCACATAAAGAATTATTGCAAGCATGCGAAGAGTGCTGTGAGGGCATGAAAAACGAGTCATTTAGAAAATATATTAAATGGAAATTTATACCTCCGGGAGCACCGCACATGGGTGGCGCTTGGGAGAGGTTAATAAGATCGATTAAAATTGCGTTGACCGCTACGCTCAAAGAAAGGAGCCCGCGAGAGGTTCTGCATACGTTGCTTTTAGAAGCAGAGCATACTGTAAATTCCAGACCTCTGGTAACATTCAGTATGGATAGTCCTGAAGAGGGTTTGACACCCAATCATTTTCTTCTCGGACGCTCATGTGGTGATCGACCACCTGGATTATTTTTAGAGCAACATCTGACGGGTCAACTCAATTGGAAATCCGCCCAGAGGTTAGCCGACCATTTTTGGACGAGATGGCTGAAAGAGTACATGCCTACTTTAATACCTCGAACGGGTAAAAACGGAAGGTTCATGGAACTTAAAGAAGGTGATGTTGTCTTGATAATAGATCATTCGTTGCCACGAAATACGTGGCCGAAAGGCAAGATTAATAGGACGCTACCGGGACCAGACGGTCACACCAGAGTGGTTGACGTCATTACTAGCACAGGTATCTTGAGGAGACCTACATCCAGAATAATAGTCCTGGTACCCGCGACGCCTCTCAAATGATGGTGCTGATGCACGGGGGGGGGAGGTTGTTGGCGACGCGTCTATAAGAATATTTCAATTTATTGGTTAACCGATTACGAACAGCTTCTAAAAACAAATTATCGAGCAATAATATTCTAATAAGAAAACACTTAGTTGAATCTTAAAGAAATATCGAATTAATAGTTTGAAGCTCTTGGGTTCGATTCCCAGGCCGGACTAGTTTGTCGTTTTCTTAGTAATATTTTTTTAATAAATTCATATAGGGAATTTTTAAGATATAAATTATGTTTCCGGGTTCAGTTCCCCGGTTGAAATCACCTTTCCAATAGTATTGTAATTTAAAGGAATATTAAAATAAAGTTAGAGACCAGGATTTGTTTCCCGGTCGAAATTATCACTTTGTGAATAAATAGAATTAATGGAAATTAATTGCGTAAGTATTATCTTATATAAGTTTGATACGTTTTGTATGAGAATTAAATGTTTATTTTCAAAGTTTGATGACAGGCCTTGACAGGAGTCGTTCGGATACAGCAATAAGCACGCCCCCACCTTTTTTAGCCCTGATAGAGGAGAGGTTTCACGATCTCGTCTGTACACTGCATAGCCACTGGCAAAGATTTCAGTGTCGTAGCAACTGTTATTAAGCCAAGTTTCTGTGAATATATAAACATCGTATTTATTATTAATAATATGTTGACGTACCTCGACCACATTTGTGTTTAAGCCTCTTACATTTTGATAAATGATATGTTCAAATGATCTAACAACATACAGGTTACATAAACAAAATAATTTAGATAAACAATAAAACACCTTTATACACTAAGTTTGCTATGACAGCTATTTTAGTTGAGACAGTTCTTGGATGGTCTTTATTAATTTGTACTTAGATGTTTCATAAATATTCATCCTCCCTTGACCCAGACCAATTTTAGGTAGTTGAGTTATTTTGCCTTACATCTCGCTGCAGCATGTACTTATTTCCTTTTGGGTGGTTGACAGATGCTCCATGCCAAAGACTGACTGCTTCTCTCCGCCAATGCCAAGATGACTACTTTTAAGCTTTTCACTTTGACTCTTAGCTGTTTTGATAACTATGTTAAAAAGTAATTACGTATTCTTGGGGAACCAAATTTTATTACAACAGATCTAGGGCGTCGGCTATCTTTATTTACTTTAGCTACTCTCGTGCACAGATGAATATCTGATTCTTCCAACTTGTAGTTAATTGTGTTGGCAACTTGCTTAACTATTGTGATTAAGTTTTCCGATTTATGTTCAGGTATATTTTGTATTTCAAGATAGCTAGCCCTTGAATAGATAGGCTGTTCGAGTCGTGTAAGTCTGTAGTTAAGGTTGATGATTGTACTTCGTAGTGTTGTATTTTCATTAATTTTCTTACAATTGGATTGTACTTCGTTTTGAATATGTTCCAGTTGACTTTCGACTTTGAACTTCCTTTGTTTTTACCTCTATCTGTTTAATTATCTTGGTTTTGAAACTGTCGAAAATACTTTCTAACTCTTCTCTAACAATTTGCCGTATATTTTCGGCGGATACTTCCAACTTTTGTACTGTAGTTTTCAAGTTGACTTGTAGTTTCTTTAATTGGCGTGTCACGTGTGACAAGTCCATTTAGATTTGAATTCCTCTGGTAACTCTTTTAATTGTTTTTTTTTATATTGACACAGTTAAGATGATATTTGATTTTACAGGAGTAACAGCTTAATGATATCCCGGACGTCAGCCTGAGCGAGATTAGAATGGCTCTCCAGCACCTTAAAAACGGCAGGGCCCCAGGCGAGGATGGAATTACAGCGGAGCTTCTGAAAGCGGGTGGAACACCGGTACTTGAAGTCCTTCAGAAGCTCTTCAATTCCGTCCTCCATGGTGGCACTACTCCGGAGGCGTGGAACAGAAGTGCGGTAGTCTTGTTCTTTAAGAAAGGCGACAACGCTCTCTTGAAGAACTACAGACCGATTTCTCTTCTGAGCCGCGTCTACGTGCTGTTTTCGAGAGTCATTACGAATCGTCTCGCACGCAGACTCGATGACTTCCAGCCTCCCGAACAAGCCGGTTTCCGAAAAGGCTTCAGTACCATAGATCACATACATACCCTGCGGCAGATTGTACAGAAGACCGAAGAGTACAATCTGCTACTTTGCCTGGCGTATGTGGACTATGAGAAAGCCTTTGATTCCGTCGAAATTTGGGCGGTGCTACGGTCCCTTCAGCGGTGCCAAGTTGACTGTCGGTATATCGAAGTGCTGAAGTGTTTGTACAGTAGGGCTACGATGGCTCTCCGAGTACAGAACCAGAGTTCGAAACCTATCCAACTGCAGAGAGGTGTAAGACAGGGTGACGTTATATCCCCGAAACTCTTCACCGCTGCGTTGGAAGACGTTTTCAAGCTACTTGACTGGAAAGGATACGGTATTAACATCAATGGCGAATACATCACTCACCTTCGATTTGCCGACGATATAGTCCTTATGGCAGAATCGCTGGAGGACCTTAGCACTATGCTCAATGACCACAATAGTGTCTCCCAACGGATAGGTCTTAAGATTAACATGGACAAAACAAAGATCATTTTTAATGTCCATGTCACACCTATGCCGGTAGTTGTTGGGAGCACTATGCTCGAAGTTGTTGACGAGTACGTTTACCTGGGATAAATAGTCCGACTAGGTAAGTCCAACTTCGACCCGTCGAGGTCAATCGACGGATTCAACTCGGCTGGGCAGCGTTCGGGAAATTACGACACATCTTCTCGTCAGGTATACCTCAATCTCTGAAAACTAAAGTATACAACCAGTGCGTGTTGCCAGTGATGACTTACGGATCTGAGACGTGGTCCTTCAGTGCTGGCCGTATGAGGACGCTCAAGGTCGCTCAGCGAGCTATGGAGAGGGCTATGCTCGGAGTTTCTCTGCGTGATAGACTCAGAAATGAGGATATCCGCAGTAAAACCAGAGTGATCGATATAGCCCAACGGATTAGTAAGCTGAAGTGGCAATGGGCCGGCCATATAGCTCGAAGAACCGATAACCGATGGGGAAGAAAAGTTCTCGAATGGCAGCCTCGTACCGGTAGGCGTAGTGTAGGGCGACCCCCCACTAGATGGAGTGACGACCTGGTAAGACATGCAGGAAGTCGATGGATGCAGGTGGCTCTGGACCGTGCTTTGTGGCATTACTTGGGGGAGGCCTACGTTCAGCAGCGGACTTGTGAAGGGCTGTAATGATGATGATGATGATGATGAACAGCTTAATTTATTAGGTGATGATAATTCATTCATTCGCTTACGGAGCTCGAATCGAGCAGTCGTGCCTATCAGCAATACAAGTGTTTAAATATTTTCAATAAAATTGTGACCTAGATAAACTATTGAAAAATTTCTGTTGAGTTGTGATTTCACGAATAACAAATTATATTGAAAAACATTTGATATAAAACATGTCTAATACATACGAAAATAGTCCTTTCAATCGGAGCACCATTACATCTCCGAGTCCGCCCAGCACGCCTCAACCACCACACCAGGATGCTGCAGACCCCATCGAATTTTTAGCCACCAGTGACATAAAAAATTGCATGACCTCAATCGAGCAGTGTCTAAATGAAGTTTGCCATATTGCACAGGAAGGAAAACTGAACTCTGAACAAAAGCTGAGAATTAATTCCCTATCGCGCAAGGTCGGTAATGCAGCCTCTCAGATGGCAGTTTACTACCAATCTTTGAAGCAAAAGGCTATTTTAATGCACACCTCTCTTGAAGCACTGAGAGAAAAACAAGACCTAATGGAATGCCTAAATGATTTTAGAAAATCTCTCAAGGAAACGATTCAAGAAAGCTGTGCCAAACCATCTACAGAAAAAATGTCCTTTGCTGATATGGTCAAAACTACCAAAAATAATTACTTGCGCCCCAATACTTTCAGTTCCATAGCAATTTACCCTGAAAATAAATTAAAAACAAGTGAAGACACAAAATCTCTTGTCCAGAAAATTATATGCCCCGAACAATTGAAACTACTACTAAAAATGGAGGCGTTATTATCAACACTGATTCAAAGGAGGACATTGAGAAGTTAAAAAAATCTACCCAGCTTGGTAGTTCCGGACTAAAGGTGGAAGAGCCCCATAAAAGAAGACCAAGGATTATAGTCTTAGGAATACCTACCGCCCTTAGCGAACGAGAAGTCTTTGACTGCATTTTTGAACAAAATTTAGCCGATAAGATCCCTAACTTAACGCGGGAATCTTTTTTGTCCTCTATAAAACTAAGTCATAAATCGGGTAAAAAACAAGCACTTTCATGCAACTTTATTTTGGAAGTGCCAGCTGGCATCAGAAAGGCACTTATCAACCAGGAGCGAGTCTTCATAAATTGGACGTCGTGCCCAGTTCGAGACTTCACACTTGTGACCAGGTGCTTCAAATGCCAACAGTATGGACACGCTGCAAGAACTTGCCGGGAAACAATCGACACGTGTGGACATTGTGGTGAATTAGGACATCAGTCAAATGCTTGCATTAAGAAAACTGATCCAGCAAAGTGTGCAACGTGCCTGCGTTTTAAAAAACCGAGCGACCATAAAACAGGTGACCCCGAATGCCCGGCTAGGAAAATGGCTGAAAATAGGTATATTAATTCCATAGATTATAATGAGGGCGCCTAAGAGCGCCGCCTTTTACCTTAATTCTTTTTGCCCTAATTTATAAGTTACTAATAAGTTTAAGTTTAGTTTATATATATATATATTTTTTAAATATTGTTATTATTTCTGTTGAATAATATGGATAAGTTAAGTAATGAAATCGATGCTGTCAGTTTATCAGTGGCAAAAACATGTGAAATTGATATGTGCAAAGAATATCTCTTCAAACCTGCGAACTCTTTTACTATTTTAACACAGAACATTCGTAGTATAAATAAAAACATGGATAATTTCCATATCCTCCTTCAAAGATTGGACACTGACTGCGACATCATCATACTAACAGAATGTTGGCTATCTAAAAGCCAAAGCAACCTCCCATTACTGCCAGGTTACAATACTTTTAGTAGTAAAAATGTATATAACCAAAATGACGGTGTAGTAGTCTTTGCGAAAAAAAATACGAACATATCAGTCGAGGAGCCTAATATGCTAGATTGTAGCAGGTTTTTGGTGAAAGTGGGTCATGAAACTGCTATCCTTGCTGTTTACAGACCTTGTGGTTTTAAGCAAATAGACAATTTTATCACGTCATTAGACATTACACTTAGGAAACTGTCGTCGTTCAAAAATATAGTGTTAACGGGTGATATGAATATTGATATTAACCCAGAAGGCAGTGAAGGCGGAGCAAAAGACTACCTTAATATATGTGCATGCCAGGGCCTGCTTCCAGCACATTTGCTCCCTACACATCTAAGTGGTTCTTGTTTAGACCACACTTTACTAAAAACTAGGTTACCATCAATAACCCTTGTCACCAGTCCTATAGTAACCGATCATAGTGCCGTCATTCTTAACTTAAGCCTTAAAATATCGAAACCTAATTGTAAGTACTCTATTACTAAAATTAATACGAAAAACCTTGAACAAGCAATTCAAAACATTGACTTTAGCCCAGTTTATAAAACCGATGACGTAAACATCTCTTTGCCTTACTTAATAAATAACATACGAAATGCCATTGCTAGCAATACTTCGTATAGAACAGTAGCTAAAAAAAATAATAACTTAAAGCCTTGGATTACACCTGGCCTGATTAGGTGCATGAAACACAGGAACAAACTACACCTGATGGCAAAGACCTCTTCAGATAATTCCATTTTACAAATTTCATATAAAAGATATAGGAATTTTTGTAACAATTTATTAAAAAAAGTTGAAGTATAATTATCTTACAAACTTACTAGAAGAGTCTGGTAGAGATAATAAAAAGATTTGGCGGCATGTAAAAGATATTGCATTTATTTCCAAACAGCATGAATCTTCGCCAGAATTATTACAAAATAATGCCTCGCCGCTTATATCAGCAAATACAGTAAATAATTACTTTGTGAACGTTGGTAAAAATCTGGCTGAGCAGATAACAAACAACTCTAACAATAATTGTGAATACAGGGCCACTTTATTAACTCAAAAAACCTGCCAATTAAGCTCGTTCACATTATTAGATACGGACCCTAGTGAGGTAGAAAGGATTATAATAGGACTGAAAGAAACAAGCGCGGTTGGATGGGACGGATTACCCACTAGTATATTAAAAAAATATAGACAAATTCTAGTACCACCATTAACCCATATTTTCAGAATTTGTCTCTCTGAAGGAATTTTCCCAGATAGTTTAAAAAAAGTAATTGTAGTTCCAGTATTCAAATCGGGGGGACAAAAAAAACGTTTCCAATTATCGGCCTATCTCAATACTCTCATCCACGTCTAAAATATTAGAAAAATTAATTAACAACAGATTAATGAATTATTTACAAAGTAAATCCATATTATCGAATATGCAATATGGTTTCAGGCCTAAAATGTCCACTGCTGATGCTGTGCAGGAAATGACCGATTACGTCTCTCAAGAATTAGATACAGGCAACCAATCAATTGGCATTTTCCTTGACCTTGCAAAAGCATTTGATACAGTTTCTATTCCTATCCTATTAAATAAGTTAGAGAGCATAGGTATTCGAGGTAAGCAGCTTCAACTTTTTAAGAATTATTTAGAAAATCGATATCAATGCATAAAAATCGATAAGGTTGTTAGCTCTGAACAAAAAAGTACTCATTTTGACGTGCCTCAAGGAAGTGTATTAGGGCCAACCCTATTTTTGATTTATATAAATGACCTCTGCAATCTTGAACTTAACTCAGGTAAAATAATATCTTACGCAGATGATACCGTGCTACTTTTTTCCGCAAATACAGTTGACAAGGTTTATTCATATGCTCAGCAAGGTTTTGATAGAGTTAATAAATGGCTCCAACAAAACATATTAACACTGAATACGGACAAAACCAAATATATTCATTTTTCTATGCGCAGCTCAACCCAGCATATAACCATTCCAGAACTTTATGCACATCAATGTTATTCAGTCACAGAGTCTAAATGTTACTGCCCAGTTATTTCTAATACAAAAACTGTTAAGTACCTTGTAATAATTATAGATTCTACGTTTACATTTAAAAACCACATAAACCACATATGCAATAGAGTTCGTAAACTAATGTTTGTTTTTAAAAAAAATCGTTCTTTTGCTGATAATAAGGTAGTAAAACAAGTATATTACGCATTATGTCAGTCAATACTCACCTATTGTATAACCTCTTGGGGTGGAGCAGCTAAAACTACACTACTACCACTGGAACGCGCTCAAAGAGCTGTATTAAAAGTTGCAACATTCCGCCCTATTCTATTTCCATCCCATCTCTTATACAAATCCTATAATGTCCTCTCAGTGCGCCAGTTATTTGTTATGAGCATGTTACTAAAACAGCACTTAAGATTGCCTTATAGAAGAGAGGTCACTGATAAAAGGCGCAAAGATAAAGTAATTGAAACTAACATTAGAATAAGGCATTATTTCATGCATAGATTTTTTACATTTCTCGGCCCTTTTTTGTATAATCAAGTCAATGCAATTTTGTATATATATCCATTAAAAATGGCAGACTGTAAAAAAGGTAATTCGAACATGGTTACAAAATTTGTCATACGATAATACGGAGAAGTTGTTGATTGTTTTAAGTTAATTAATATCATAAGTAAATTAATGATAATGTATTTTACCCAAATAACCCTTATTAGATAGTACGTTATTCATTATTATATAAGAAACAGAAAATATTTGTTAATGTATCTTTTAGCACATACACCTGAAATACAGGTTTATCCTAGTTCAGGTGCCTGTTATTGTAGACTATTTTTAAGTTAAGACTTATTGGAATAATTTGTACATTTTATCAAAATAAAATAAATTATTATTAAAATTAATTACTTAAATCAGATAATAGTAGTGTTGGCGACGCGTCTATAAGAATATTTCAATTTATTGGTTAACCGATTACGAACAGCTTCTAAAAACAAATTATCGAGCAATAATATTCTAATAAGAAAACACTTAGTTGAATCTTAAAGAAATATCGAATTAATACTTTGAAGGTCTTGGGTTCGATTCCCAGGCCGGACTAGTTTGTCGTTTTCTTAGTAATATTTTCTTAATAAATTCATATAGGGAATTTTTAAGATATAAATTATGTTTCCGGGTTCAGTTCCCCGGTTGAAATCACCTTTCCAATAGTATTGTAATTTAAAGGAATATTAAAATAAAGTTAGAGACCAGGATTTGTTCCCCGGTCGAAATGATCACTTTGTGAATAAATAGAATTAATGGAAATTAATTGCATAAGTATTATCTTATATAAGTTTGATACGTTTTGTATGAGAATGAAATGTTTATTTTCAATGTTTGATGAATAAAATGTTTGTTTGTGTTATCTGATAAGGAACATGATAACTGATAAAAATCTAGTTAGAAATAATTTCCTACAATTTGGGAGTCGTGTAGAATCAGTTGTTCACCTAGTATTGGTTGATAGCCGTGTGTGCTAAATTTGCCATTTTTGCCGACAATTGACAGTCGTGTGAGAATTAGTTGTTCAAATAGCGTGAGTTCATAGCCGCGCGTTAACTTAGGAGGTCAAAATAAGTAGAAATTGAAATATTTGCAAATTTCAGCAATTTATGTAAAATTGACTTGTAAAATATTTCAGATTGACTGTATGAACAAAATAAGTGAATTCTGTGTTATTTTCATGTGAAAATTCCTTTGGATTAGTGAAATACTGATAGTTTTGTGTAAGAAATTTAAAAGTGTTTTTAATAGTAAAATGTATAGGAAAAATGTAAATTAAACTATTTTATTAGTTAAGATATTTATAATTTCAAGTGAAGAACATTGTTTCAACCTTATATGCTAGATATTTAAGAATTCTAACTTGGTGCTGCAACTTATTCAAAATGTGAAATGGGCATATTTTGTTGAATAAATAAAAGGTTTTTTGTGATACAAAAATGTAATGTATATCATAGTATAGATATTTTTTGTGCTATCTTTATAAATAAAATGTATAAATATATGTCTTATACAAATAAAGATATTGGGCAAACCGTGAGAGAGTGATGGTACAAATTTATATAATTAAGTGGCGTAATCGCACAGAGGGCGCGGCTCTCTTTCGCGTATAGTTTTGTGGTAGCTCAGTAAACGAGTTTTCTTACAAATCGTTTGCTGAAAAGAACTTGTACGACGTATTAGGTCCCGAGGAACCAACGCACGTTCCTACCGATCCGCGGAGGCATCCGGATGTGTTAGACATCTTGCTCACTAGGAATGTCAACTACCCGATAGTGGTAGAAGTGCTGTACGACCTTTCCTCACAGCACCTCCCGTTACTGATAACCCTTGGCCTGAAGGCGGTGACTACGCCGCCCAGAGCGTTTAAGACTCGTGTCGACTGGAGGCTCTACTGCCAACACCTGCAGCAGAGACCTCCAGCACACCAGCCGATAAGCACAGCGGACGACGTAGAGGCCGCTGCAACCAGAATTACCAATAACATCAAGGAGGCCCTCCACGCGGCCTCTACGATCGTCCCGATCACAGCTAGGCGAGACGATCTGCTGCGTGAGATATGCGTGCAGATCAGGCGCAAGAGAGCACTAAGAAAGCTCTGGACGCGTACTCGCTGCCCTAGACTAAAGACCCAGCTCAATACCATCTCGGAGGAACTGTCGGTTGCAGTCCAGGCCTTCAGAGGCGACGCTTGGGATCGGCGCATCAGGAAGGCAGAAGAGCAAGATGCGTCGCTCTATAAACTGAACCGGCAGTTGACCAAAACCAAACCTCCCGTTTGCCCGCTGACCAGCAACGCGGGCAAACGCTGCTACGATGCCAAGGACAGAGCGGATATCCTAGTCGAGCACTTCGAGGAGCAATTTATGCCGAACCCAGCAAGTGCGGAGTTCATGGAGCTTCATGCCCGGAAGGAAAGCCGCGTACAGGAGTTCCTGTCGTCGTCCGCGCCGCCTCTTGCAGGAGAGTGGTTCATCTCCCCCGCTGAACTGCGGAGGACAGTAACCCGCCTGCAACCGAGGAAGGCGCCGGGGCACGACGGGATTACCAACGTTGCACTCCGACAGCTGCCCAATAGAGTCATAGTAGAGCTTGGTCGACTCTACAATGGGATATTGCGGACATCCCACTTCCCGGAGGACTGGAAGAAAGGCAAAGTGATCGTCTTGCCGAAACCCGGGAAGGACAGGCGTAGAGCTGCCAGCTACAGGCCGATCACGCTATAACCGCATATAGCTAAACTGTTTGAAAGATTGCTGCTGAGACGTCTCCGTCCGTGCATCCAACTTCGGGCGGAGCAGCACGGATTCAGGAGGGGTCACTCTACAGTCACACAACTGACTAGAGTGCTGCACCTGCTTGCGGCTGAATACAATCGTAGCCGCATATCGTTGGGCGTCTTCCTCGATATCGAGAAGGCGTTCGACCGGGTGTGGCACATAGGATTATTATATAAACTGGAAGAACAGACCAGTGTCCCTCCTGCTATATTGCGGTTAATGGCGTCTTTCCTGGAAGACAGGAAGTTCTACGTCTGCGTAGAGGACGCCGAGTCCGCAACAAGATCCATCAGAGCCGGCGTCCCACAGGGCAGCTGTTTGTCACCAGTCCTGTACGCGGCTTACACCAACGACATACCTACACTGGCAGGCAGGCTCCAAGAGTGGGAGAATGACGTTGAGCTGGCGCTATACGCGGACGATAGCGCCTATTTCACTTCGTCCAGAAGAGCCCACATAGCCACTGCCAAGATGCAGCGTCTGCTGGACCTGCTGCCACCATGGCTGGATGAGTGGAGGATGGTCGTCAACGTTGGTAAGACGACCGCTCTGCTCACTCGCCGTCTCAGGAAGTTTCCACCTCCGCTGACCCTCAACGGCCAAAAGATTGCGTACCAGAAGGCTGTAACTTACCTTGGGTGCAGGATCGACAGGACGCTGCGCATGACCGCGCACGTCGACTTCGTCGTCCGCCGGGCCCGATGTGCGCGGGCGACGCTCTTGCCGGTCCTGGCATCCAAGCTGCCTACAAGAACTAAGCTCCGGATATACAAGATGTATATCCGGACCATCATCACTTACGCTGCACCGGCCTGGTACGCACTTCTGAGCGACCCTCTGAGGCGGCGACTGCAGGCCCAGCAGAATCTGACATTAAGGACGATCGTCGGAGCAGGTCGCTACGTCCGGAACGACGTAATAGCGGCGGACTTGAAGATCGAGAACATCACCGACTTCGTGGCCCGGTTAGCGCGCGGCATGTTTGACCGTGCCGATAACGGGCCACATGAACACCTCAACGGCTTTGCGCCGTTGCACACCCGGCCACCGGACGGGCGACCTCTTCCAAGAGAACTCCTCTCTATATGTGATTAGAGAGTCGAGTAACAACCCACAATGCCGCAGAAAGGCCAACTTCGACTTTTATTGAACAACCTCTCTTTTTCCCGTAATTAACCAACTACGGGAAAAACATTACCAACTACGGACAAACCCGGATTTACTACAATATGCCTAAATAGACTATAAGGACTGGCCCATAGTGATGGGCCATGAGGAACATCCGGGCAGTGGGGGCTCACCCCGAGGCCCGACACCTGCATTGTCCCACGGGACATTGTAGACGACAATCAACGTACAAATCGTTCGGGACCAGCAGTATATATAATAATCAAGAAAAAAAATTGTATAGGGAAGTGATAGGGAAAGTAATTCCTCTCTCACGGAACGGTTTGAAGATAATTACTGTTTTATTCCCAAGGAATCCTTCACCTTTAAAAAGTAAAATACAGTCCACTGGTGTCGCTATTGCGGCACATATTGAAGAATTAAGGCGTTGGGACCGGGACGACTTCGGAAGACCCGTAATCCCCGCCTGAACCTATTTGAAGAAAAGGAAGAGGTCGACGCCCTTGTGTGATACTCCGTTGCGGGGTTCACATACGTTGTTCCCGAACCCAACGTAGGTGTCATAGGAGGTTAGGAAATCCGCTGCTGAACCAGCCGGAACAAGCGACCTCCCTCCTTCTCTGGTTCCTTTTCAAGTAGTATACTTTGTTTTTATTATCATATAGAACTCAACGCATCACAAAAGCAAGTGAACTTACTCATTTGAACGCAGCACAAAGCAATATGAAATTCTATGTTATGAGTCACACACAGCAGCGGGCCGCAGTAACTCGATGCGATGTACACAGTGAAACTACGTGGTAGAGCCATGCTGCAGTTATATTAGTAGTATAGTTGTAGCACGAATGGGTCGGCTCGACCGGGGAAAGACCACGCTCTCACAGAATACCAGTGTGAAATAGTAGCTTAATGCTGCTGTATTTCGTATGGTGAGTGTAGAGAACCGGAGACCCTTTTTACTGAAAATGAGGCATTCCATCTCAGTCCTCACGGGTGACAACGCATCTGCATTTTGATTTGTAATGGAAGATAGATGTAGATGTCTATGGGCCACAGCAACCACTTACCATCAGGTGGACTGTGTGCTCGTTTGTCAGCCTATTCTATAAAAAAAAATGTTATTTTACTTAATTTCGAAATTAATTTACTGATAACGTCGAATTGTTATACACAAGGTTGAAGTAAATCATTTACACTACAAGTTAGGTCACTTAGTTAACTATACGTTTATGTAAAACAAAACTTTACTACTTTATTATTTATTACTTTACGTATCAAATAAAACATATCAATATTGTTTGAAAATACTCGAACAGAACTGGGTTCAAAGTTATCTCTGTGGCCGTCGGCAGTGTATTCATGTTGATGAAACTCACTCATCTTGGTGTGATATTACTGCAGGCGTGCCGCAGGGTGGCGTGTTGTAACCTTTACTCTTTTCCATTTTCATTATTTCAATTACTCATAAAATTTCTTCTCTTTACCACATGTATGCAGATGATGTCTAAATTTACACCCGGTCAACTCTTGAGAATTTGCCGAATGCAATCGCTACACTAAACAATGACTTAAATATGATTCATGAGTGGAGTCAATCACATCCTAAACAGTCAGAGGCTATCATTTTTGGTAGTCAGAGCTATATCTCAAGAATTGACTGGTTCTCCATACCACCTGTTGTATTCGAGGGTGTTGTAATCCCTTACTTTGACAATGTCAAAAATATTGGTGTTTACCTTGTCAGTTCCTTAAATTGGAAACGCCAACTGGGCCAAGGTAAGTAAGAAAACCTTTGTCGCTCCTAGTTCACTGCGTCGCCTTCGATCATTTCTTCCCATCCCTAAAAAAAATATGCACGCACAGTCTCTTCTCCTTCCGATTCTCGACTATGCTGACGCAAGCTATGTAGACATTACTAAAGACCAGCTAACTAAGCTTGAGAGACTTCAAAATACTACTATTCTGTTCATATTTGGATTGGACAAATTTGACCATATTTCATTGCGCAAATTTGACCAATTTCGCTCACGTCTCAAGTGGTTACCTATCCAATTTCGCCGGAACATGCATATTCTTTCTATTCTGTACTGTGTCTTATTTCATCCTTCTACTCCTCCTTATCCAAAGGAGAAATTTAGTTATGTTGGGCTTCCAGGGGAACCTCTACGCTCTTCAAGAAAACTCATTTTATGGGAACCAACTCACAATACATCTTTCCTTAATAAAGCTTTTACTGTCCAGTCTATTAAGCTCTGGAATGCCCTACCTTTGTATATACGCGAAGCACAAACTGTTGTAGTCTTTAAGCGACTTCTTAAAGAGCATTACTTGTCTCAATCGTTCGAAAATTAGTAGGATAAATTATGTGATTATGTAGTTTTTGTATTTATTTGTTTATGTTATTGTTTGAGGAATATTTTTGATGAAAAAAAAAAAAATATATATATATATATATGAAAAAATGAAAAATGTTTTATTAACAGAAAAATATGTACAAAAGGTAATATCTGTTGGTTTCCTCACTAGGCAAGCCTGTATCGAGGAAACCTGAGAACTGACAAAGTTCACTAGGCATTATTTTATACATCTTATCAGACAAAAATATACCTACTTAATATACCTACACAAAATAGCAATAAAAGAACTGCATAATGCTCAAAATCTAAAAACATAAAAAAAAGAAAGAAACCTTTAACAACCAGGCCAAGTTTTATATAACTGCAAAGTATTAACTATATATGTATTTACATTTAAAAAGAAAAAGAAAATAAAATTAAACCAACAAAATATTTACCTAATAATTTCACAAATACCATCTATTAGCAAAAGTCAGTTTTTATCAATTGTTCTGTTTCCTCACATGATAGGGTGACCAACCATTTCTTTATGATTAATTTTGCTGATGCATATTTTTTATTTGTAATATTACAGTGTTTGACGACTTTATTATAAATTTGTCTTTTGATAAAGTCGCCAAAACGTTGGGCAAATTTTGTATTGACAGAAGGTATGGATAGTTTATATACCATGCGATTTGTCAGTAGTTTGTGGTCATTTGAAGATAATATCTATTTATGTACTGCTAAAGACGTATTCAGCACAAAGAGTTGACGTACAGTAGGTACTCCGGCATCTTCGTATACACTTGCAGTGGGGTATCTGTACGGTTTTCCTAGCATTGCCTTTAAAACTGCCCGCTGTGCTCTCTCAGTCTGTACTATATATGTTTTGGATGCACATCCCCAACATGTGATGCAGTAAGCTATGAGCGATTGACAAAGGGCGTAATACACTGACTTTAATATTGCCTTATTTGTTATATAATACCTTCTGTGTACTAAATATCGGGAATTTGTCAATAAAACAAAAAATACAAATTATTCATCTAAATTTATTTTATCGCCTTCAAAGTAGGCCCCATCGCTTGCAATACAACATCTCCAACGCTTCACCCAGTCTTCCATACATTTTTCATAAGCTATTTGCGGTATGGCCTTTAGCTCATTCAGCGAATTTTTTGTCTATCGACTCAAAACGTTTTCCTCGAAGTGGTCATTTTATCTTGGGAAATAAAAAAAGTCAGACGGAGCCATATCAGGTGAATACGGTGCTTGGTCGAGAACTTTTGTTGAATTTTTCGCTAAAAACTCTTTCACTATAATGGCTGTGTGTGATGGTGCATTATCATGGTGCAGCATCCATGAGTTGTGTTGCCACAAATCTGGACATTTTCGGCGGATACTCTCACGCAAACGCTTCATGACGCCTAAATAATATTCTTTATTCACTGTTTCACCCTTTGGAAGGAATTCGGAGTGAACCACACCACGGTAGTCAAAAAAACTGTCAGCATCACCTTGATTTTGGAGCGCCTTTGCCGCGGTTTTTTGGGTTTCGGCTCGTTTTGGAGACGCCACTCTGAAGACTGTTGGCTTGTTTGCATGTCGTACTCATAAACCCATGTCTCGTCGCCAGTTATTATACGTTTCATAAAGGTCGGATCCGTAGAAGCTCGGGAAACCATGTCTTCAGCGACATGCTTTCGCTGCGCTCTTTGAACAAAATTGAGCTCTTTTGGAACTAGTCGAGCGGCGACGCGTTTCATGCCTAAAATGTCAATGAGAATGTTGTGGACGGACTTAAAAGATATGTTCACCTCACTAGCCAACTCTCTCAGACTCATACGTCAATTTTCGAGCACTAGCTTCTTGATTTTGTCGATGTTTTCTTTGGTCGTAGCGGTTGAAGGTCTACCAGAACGAGGCAAGTCTACTACTACTTCTCGGCCTTCTTTAAAAGCCTTATACCATTCATAAGCCCTTGTTTTCGATATACACGATTCGCCGTAGGTCTTTCGCAACATTTATTATATATATATATATATATATATATATATATATATATATATATATGTGTGTGTGTGTGTATGTTTATGTATATACGTATGCATGTGTGTATCATATTTTTAATGTATTAGTTATTTATATGTTATTTTATTGCATGTATTGATATTATATTAGGTATATTTATATTGCACCACCTACCTAGTATTCACTGTTTTATTCCTTTACACCTTTGGTTGCCTAGAAGAGATTGCTATGTAGCGATAAGGCCGCCAAATTGTACATGTAATCTGCCCTGGTCAACAACTGTTATGTAACATCTCCTTTGATCTAAACTTACCTTGCTGAGGCAGTGCTGTAAGGTAGGTATTTATGTACGTAAAGCATAAAAATAATCATAAAGCGCTTGTCTATATATATGTAGAAAAATAGTTATAATGTAATGTTATTATGGAAAGCCACATATCCCACTTATAATGTAGAAAGGTAGTTAAAATGTAATTGAGGGGTTATTACAGAAAAGACTTTTAGGATAGCATAGAACTTTTTATTCCTTCTTCTGTGGTGCTCATCGGAGGCAAATCTCAGCCATGGTTTGGTCGCTCCTGTAAAAAAGCATCATACTATAAGCAGGAGTGCTACCAAGCCTGGGCTGACGCATCAACGTCCCGGGATGTAAACCAGCGCTTTAAAAAATAAGTATAATTCCGCCTCCAGGTCCTTCAAAAGAGTCATTGCCAAGGCAAAGTCAGAGCACATAGGCAGAATTGGCGAGAAACTAGTTCGCCTTCCTTCTGGAACCCGTGCGTCTGGTCACTCGCCAAGGCTATTCAGGAGAATTTCTGTCAGCCATCTCTTCCGTCTCTGCACAGGGAGGACGACTTACTGGCCCATGCTGCAAAGGAGAAAGTCGATCTACTAGGCTCTTTCTTTGCGTCCAACTCGATTCTCGATGACGGGGGAAGTATTCATGTGCATTCCGCACCGGAGCGGAAAAATGTACGGGATAAAAAGTTTTTTGTTGTATAGGTGTTAAGTATAGGTGACATATAGGCTATAATTTATTTTGGAAAATGGAACACCTAATGCAGAACCGCAACATACCAGCTAAAGTATAAGAGATATAAAAATTGCAATAAATCATAGCAAAAAATATTCCACGTGAAGAGTTTTTTCTGCTGTGAGAATAAATTTGAAGATCTGGCACACCTGTTGTGGAACTGCAAAGCCCAGCAACATTATAACATATATATGAATGACGTCTTAGCAAAAGTTGTTTAGTCTGATGAGCATTTCGTGTTGACTTACAAAAATGAAAGATCTGGAACGTCTCGAATCGTCTCGCGCATCACGTTGTTTTCCCGTCCTCGGGCTCTTAGAATTCGACATCAGACGTTTTAGATCTTCGATTTTGACGACCCCGTTGTCGCTGGCATAAGCAACATCATCCACGTACGAAGTCACGGGCAGCAGCTAGTTATTACTAAATACTTATCCAATTTAAACTAATAACAATTACAATAACACATGGGCGTCAATCTTGGTATAATGGGCAATGAGATATACGCGCGCTCTATAGCTTGCTTATGTACCTATACTCTAAGGGTAAAATATAGTAAATAAAACAAAATTCTAAAAACTCTCTTAAAATTTATTTAAAACGATCAAACATTTCATTAATAGTTATCGTTGAAACGTAACATGTTGTACAATATGCAAAATGTCGACGCACCGGTGATTGCGCATTCGTAGACACATGGCGCGCCGGCTCGCCGACACCTTCTACACTATACGGTTCTTTTCGTGCTCCTTCGATAGCATGCTGATACCGATATTGGCACGGCTAGAGACATGCCTGCTACGCCCCCTTCCCCCATTTTCCCTTCAAAAATTATCCGTTGCTCTCACACATCTTCACAGCCATATTTAGGCATTTCTTAATTTAAGTAAATAATGACAAACAGTGTTTACGGCGCGAAGACCGTCAGTAAAGCGTTAAAAGTTATTTTGGCACGTGAGATCACATAAGTGTAGTTTCAAATTGGCACGAGCAAATCTGGAAATGCGGACTCCTTCCCGTTCGTTCGCCACGGGCAGTAAACAGACACGAACGAATATAGGCCGTTTGCGTTCGGCAGTTTTTCAATTGCATTCAATTTATTATTATTATTTATAATTACAGATAAATTATTGTGTTGTTGTAGAGCGACTTAATCTTAACTTAATTAAATTGTGTGACGCGCCTCGAACTTTCAGTTAACTACAAGTATCATAAGAACTAGTTAGGAGTCATTTGCGAGCCCACGCGTTCTCTGACGACAACTGAACAACAACGCCTTACTATTAAATCACGATTTTATCAACGCATGCACTCAATAGAAACAAATTAATTAATTCTGGTTCCTCAGTAAACAGCTTTTTTAATAATTATCAAGTTTACAATCGACTAATCCACAGTACTAATCCACAGTGTATAACGACACTCCGATCAACTACACTTCCTTCATAAGAATCGATTCGCCGCCACAACCGATCATTATTCAATAATGAATATCATCCGAAATATACATTAATCACGAGCTCGAGTGACATACATTCAGTCTAAAAGTTATTCCGTAAAAGCAAGCTGTGAAACTTTATTGCTAGCGTGAGGTACGAGGGCATCATGTTAAAGCGACGGTGTAAGCTTTTGTACAAAACATATACATTGATTTTAGGCAGTAATTAAAAACAATTGCTTAACCAAAGTTAAATAATAAACTTTATATTAATATACAAGTTTCAGTTCGTTCACATTTCATTTTGTAAGATATATGAGCCCATGAGAGCCTGAACGGCCTGTCATTTTTTAATATTGTACTTATATGATAAAACTTCTGAAAACGACAAGGTCTAACGCCATAACGGCCAAAAATTAGTTATAATATTTTTTCATAGGTGACGTTACAAAAACCATCCTTGCTTTTCAGAAATTTAAAAAGTGGGAGCGCTATAATTATGACAACATAATTACAACCGTCATTGCTTTGACACAAGCCAAATCATCGAGCTCAGCCTCGTTTTTAGATAGTTGACTGGATTGTTTATATGCACAAAAAATAGATAATATGGAACCAGGAGCCTCTAGGAATGTAGACAATATACTCGCAATACTAGGTGTGTAAAATATTATTTTGGTACTTATTTTGTCGCAATGAGTGTAGGTGAAGTAAGTTTTGTTTATAGAATAAGGATAACAAATGAACACACGTTCCACCTGATAGTAACAGGATGCTGTGGCCCATAGACTGCCCAACATGCAGATGCGTTGACACCCCTCAGGACTACGATGGAATGCCTCGATTTCAGTAAAACGGGTGTCCGGTTAACTACACTCACCATACAAAACACAGCAGCATTAAGCTGCTATTTTATTTTACGCTGGTTTTATTGTAAGCGTGGTCCTTTCCTGGTCGAGCCAACCCATTCGGGCTGCAACCATAATATATCTGCGGCGTGGCTCTGCTACGTAAAAAATCGTATTACTTTCAGAAATCTTTGGCGTTGACGAGGGGGACCACTATCAAGATTCAGGCTCGGAGTATTCGCCAACTAGATCGCCATCACCAGCTGACATGGATCTATTCGATATATTAGATACAGATAACCGGTCTCTTAACAGCATTCAACGCACCGTAAGTCAAAGAAATTCCCAAGAGAAGTCAAGAATACGAGTAACGATAGCCAAGTAAGTGGATAAAGAATATAAGAAAGGTAAAACGCGCTAAAGGGAATGGAAGAACACAATAGGTAACACTGTATGTACGCTCTAAAAGTAAAACAGCCATTTCATGTAGATGTGGATAAAACGCCATGATAACGTTAGTGTTGCACAGCAAAACGAACTCTGTATTTCTGTGTGGTTTTACGATATGGAAAGTTTCACTTCCAGTCATCTTACATATGGTCGTTAGCGAGTGTTACCTAAAAAAAAGATGCTCTATTGTTTCTGGCCGCTAACAAACTGAGTCTAGACGCTCCAATACCAGAGTGTATACTGTTCCAAATTCTGACGGATTGTCTACTAAAGTACGCAAGCAATTCTTCAAAAAAGTATTTGCAATATCTGATGGAAGACATTCAGAGTTTTGAAATGGAAACCGTCCATTCCTACACCACCTATTCATAAAAGGGGAACGCGTGACCCTGTCCGCGAAACAAGTGGAGAAAAATACGAGCGAGTTAAAGAATTTATTGATGAATTCCTTAAGTATGGAAAGATTTTAGCTCCCAGTCTAAGTTTGGCAAGTGTTTTCCCTGTAGTGTGAGGAATCTTCAGAGTCAGAAAGGGTATCAGATTTTATTTTTAGAATTTTTTTAATGAACATTTCAACTTATTATTTCATGTCCCCATATCAGACTCTTGTAAAAATGTGACAATCTTAAGATAAATATAGATGCAGCTTCCTCACAATAAGGAAAGGACCAACTAGAATTACAAAAAAGTTACATCTGTCGAAAGCTGAGTCTGTCAAGGTTAATTACACGAAAAAACTTGCTAAAGAAGACCTAGATGTGACTGTAATTGTATTCGACTTAATGGAAACATTACCCACTCCGCGCGTGGCGAGAGTGCTGTCAACTGGCGTATGTTGTTATAACGGCAGCAACGGACCTGCAACCTATTCATACATGTGCAGCTGACCAACACCACTGTGCGTATGGGATGAGGCGGCAGCTTCGAGAGAACCTCAAGAAATAGGGTCTTGTTCATTGCGTCATATTAAAGAAAATGTTAAGACCTAATAATGTATTCTGATCAATGTGGTGGCCAGGACCGCAACATACAAATGGCTACTCTTGGTCAGTGCAGCGCTGGTCCTCCAGTGGTGGAAACGATTGATCATATTTTTTTTAATTGGTCATTCATACATGCCGTGTGAACAACACTTTGGGTTGAAAGAAACAAAGAGAAATATTTCAAAAATATTTACATACTACGTACCTGATGATTGGATGCAAGTTATAAAAGGTGCAATAAATAAAAATACCCAAAGAAGACTTCTATTCTACAAACAAAATTAAAACAAATATTACTAATAGGAAAATCACTGCAGAGAAATGAAATGTAAACTAGCTGCGCATACAGTGTATGCACGCATACTGTATAATAACAATCACGCAGTTACAATATTCTTTATGCAATCAAATAATGCAGAGATCTTGCTTGACAACGTGAACTTGACGAAAAGAGAAAAATAATTCTGTCAATATTGCCAACGGTGAAACTTCTTCAATACATTCCTTCCCGCAATAAATCATGATTTTTACACTAATATTAAGAAAAATCCTTCAGTAAGGAATGGTTTGTATGCGCATGAGGAGGATTAGTGACTGAGAATTAATGTAAGGATACTATTTTATAATAAATAATTTGGACTAACTGTATTTAATTATTCAACAAATCTGAACCTCTAAATGCCAAAGTGGTCTATCTGATAATAAATAAATAAAATAAGGTACCTAGGGTTATTAAAGTTACTGAAAGATACAAAATATCACATAACTAGAGGTTTAGGCAGCAATTAATTATATATGTACCTATATTTTATAAAACTTAAAATGATTATAACTTAAGGGCTCCTAGTTTTTCTCTAATACTGTAAACTTGTTTCACGAGAGAGGCTATTTAAGTTCTTATGGCCTCATATATAATAACTCGAAATAAACAACAAGTTGCCGTTCAACTGTGCGAAGTAATACGAAGGTACGATACGGTGCAGTGCCACCCTGGTGCGGTGCGACGCCGTGCAACATGTCGGTGTAGTGCCAAGCCATGCGGTGCGGTGCAGTGCAGTACGGTGCAGCGAAGTGCGATCCGGTCCGTTACGGTGCAATGTAGTATGGTGACGTGCGGTGCGCTCCGGTCCGGTGCGGGGCAATGCAGTACGGTACAGTGCGGTGCGATCCGGTGCAGTGCGGTGCGGTGCGGTTCGGTTAGGTCCGGTGTGATGCGGTGCAGTGCGGTCCGGTTCGGTCCGGTGTGATGCTGTGCAGTGCGGTGCGGTCCGGTTCGGTCCGGTGTGATGCGGTGCAGTGCGGTGCGGTGCGGTGCAGTGCAGTGCGGTGCGGTGCGGTCCAGTTCGGTCCGGTGTGATGCGGTGCAGTGCGATGCTTCCGTTCGGTCCGGTGTGATGCGGTGCAGTGCGGTGCGGTGCGGTCCAGTTCGGTCCGGTGTGATGCGGTGCAGTGCGGTGCGGTGCGGTGCGGTGCAGTGCGGTGCGGTGCGGTCTGGTTCGGTCCGGTGTGATGCGGTGCAGTGCGGTGCGGTGCGGTCCGGTGCGGTCCGGTTCGGTCCGGTGTGATGCAGTGCAGTGCGCTGCGGCGCGGTCACAGCAGCACGTCCATCCGGCTGCCGCGCCGCAGCAGCCGGGCCCCACCAGCCTCGCTACCGCCCAGCGCGTGGAAAGAGATCGTTACGATCTGCTGCCCAAAATTCGCCTCAAATCTGCGAAGTGTAAACACCAAAAAATATATAAGATAATAAAAAAATAATCCAACAAACCAACTAAGACTATGAAATATTTTGCCATCATTAAGGTCGTAATGTATTTAGCGTACAAATCTTTCAGCAAAATTTTTATTAATTTAGTTAAATCAGTGTAGTTACTATTTTCATGGAGGATTCAAGCATTGTTAACACCCCTTAAATTATTATTATCTGGTCGTAAACTAATGTGAAAAATTGCGGCCTAGTGGTCGCAACTTTAATAAATTGCGACCACTAGGCCGCAATTTACAGACAATTACAGCCTCAAATATAAGCAATGCAATGTGACGTGTCACGGACTGGAAGCAAAAAAGTATCTAAATTCAACTCTTTCTTTCTACACTATTAATCCACGCTCTTAATATTTTTAAAAAGATAACTTTTAATGTAAATTAAATTATAGCTTTAAAAAGAAAACTTTAAAACTGTTTATTTTTTCAAGGACTAAATCAGCCGTTTTTTACTACTGCTACTGGATTTAGAAAATGACATTTCATGTACTCGTATTATCTAATCATACTTCGCACGCAAGGTGAACAGTTCGTTAGTGCGCAATCGACATTCTCTTACTATTATTTCAGCTGCATTATTAGACCAAAAAACCTTTTGACCAGTCCTCGGATGGATGCTGGTTTTACCCGGTGAGAAGGTAAGGTTAAAAGTACGAGGTGTGTGCGTGTCACGGCACGTGTGATGCGTAGCGTGTGCTCGTCATGTCACGTGCTATGCGTGGTGTGTGCGTGTGAAGTTACGTATGATGCGTGTTGTGAGCGTGTCACGTCACGTGTGATCTCACGTGTGACGCGTGGTGTGAGCGGGTGCTGTCAAGTGTGATGCGAGGTGTGTGCGTGTGACGTCACGTGTGATGCGTAGCGTGTGCTCGTCACGTCACGTGCTGTGCGTGGTGTGTGCGTGTGCAGTTACGTACGATGCGTGTTGTGAGCGTGTCACGTCACGTGTGATCTCACGTGTGACGCGTGGTGTGTGCGGGTGCTGTCAAATGTGATGCGAGGTGTGTGCGTGTGACGTCACGTGTGATGCGTAGCGTGTGCTCGTCACGTCACGTGCTATGCGTGGTGTGTGCGTATGAAGTTACGTATGATCGTGTTGTGAGCGTGTCACGTCACGTGTGATCTCACGTGTGACGTGAGGTGTGTGCGGGTGCTGTCAAGTGTGATGCGAGGTGTGTGCGTGTCACGGCACGTGTGATGCGTAGCGTGTGCTCGTCACGTCACGTGCTGTGCGTGGTGTGTGCGTGTGAAGTTACGTATGATGCGTGTTGTGAGCGTGTCACGTCACGTGTGATCTCACGTGTGACGCGTGGTGTGTGCGGGTGCTGTCAAGTGTGTTGCGAGGTGTGTGCGTGTCACGGCACGCGTGAGGCGTGCTTATGGTGTGGAGGGCGTGCGAGGACGGAACCGGCACTGACTGCGTGGCAATGTTGACGTGTGGCGGTGCGCCCACGGCGTTCTGCACAACGAGGAACAGCTTGGTGGCGAGCTCTAGCACGTGGCACGTGCGCAGCACCAGGTCACCGCGCCGCCGCGCCGACTCGCCCTGCGGCACACACACACACACACCACTCACTACTACCAACTGAACGAGCACTGTGCTACCCATTGGGAAACTCACGTGAGTATCTTTTTTATTTGTAAAAATGGCACTTATTCCTAAATATTATTTTGATTTATTTCCTTAAATGATTACAAAGGATATAACATAACTAAACACGACTTGTGACAAATAAAGTATATACAGCGTGCATAAAATTCCTGTCCTATCTAAAAGTCTATTTAGGTATTCCAATAATAACTACATAGAATATAAAATTTAAATAAATGAAGTTATATTATTTTTGCAAACGTATATATTTACACTACCTTACAAGCAATTTAACACGCTGTATATAATAAAAAAATATATACTGAACTCGGGTTGGTCGCGTTGTATTAAAGTTTAGCATTGCTAGTTTTGCTCAACCACTATAATTACTACAACCATGTCTACTGCTGGATGTCCCCCCCCCCTCCTGCCTCATTCCCCTCATAATGCCTAATTTTGTCATAGTTGCCAGGGGATTTGACAACAGCAGTTTACGAGTATTTATATTTTGAGTTGTTACCAGAAAGATGCTATACATAGCTGATCTCCTAATTCATATTCTTTGATCGCCTCTTGCAATACCCACGTGATGATATAGTGTAGAAGGTTCTAAGAAGTCTTATTAAACAATATTAAATAAACATTTTACACTATATGCTAGCAATAAAATCCATACCAATTTTACTAGTTTACAGGAAATATTTATTTTCGATTTGGGCTATGGCTATCGCGTAACAGACTCGGGTGATCTGTTCCGCAGATGGAGATAGATAACTTAGAGAAAAGCGCACCTTGTGTTCTGGCGCGCTTTGCCTGAGAAGGGATTAGGGAAGGAGTAGTTCTCTGAGAAAAAAAGGCCGCTAAAAGTCGGCTGGTGATGGGATCGCGGATGAGTTCGAAAGCGTTATTGTGGCCCTGCCTATATAAGGTGAATGTAGATTCGGGGGTTTAATCGGTGCTAGTTCAACGTAACCCGTTCTTACCACCGCGAGGCGGTTGCGAAGGCATTCCCCATGGAAAAAATCTAAAGTGCTAGAAAACATTGCACTAATACAGTCTGTTTGGTAAGTGGGTGAATCAGCAAAGCAATGACTTTCTCAAAACGGCTCACAGTTTTTAACTACTTGGTTAGTGTTTCTACTTATAAAAGTGATTGCTGAGCCGTGGCACATACTGCAGTGACATAGACGTGTGTCAATCGTGAACAATTTGCTCGTTTGGTCCGGATCGCGTACAAGTATTGATGATTGAAATAATTTTTTTAACAATTCCTAAACAATGATTAACACTATATTTTTAACATGTGATCTGTAATAGACTGGATTGCGCGAGTTGTTAATGAGATATTTAGTATTAGTATGTGTCAGAAAACTTTCCGACCTCAACGTGAAGATGGCAGCTCGTAAATAAAAGGTAGTGAATGTACTTGTCCATATTTGTAGTAGTCTAAGATCCCGCTGCAAAATCACTACGTCGTCAGTCAAACACACATTTTTACATACGTTTATGAATAGGAGAATACACTGATAATACCGCAGCCGGTCGAAGTGGCTGCAAGTAATTTTAATTAAATTAATGTTAATGAATATTCCAAAAAAAAAAATTCGTTCACTTCTCTTTTAAATAAAATATCATACACATCATAACAATGCATGTAAAGAATTCCAAAATCCATAGGTGCCGTTGCAAACTCGGCCGCAACTACCTCGCAGCCAGGTGTAAGCAGGTAATATTTTAATCTATTTATACGTTGCGCAATGGCTTTAAATACTCCACACAGCTGGCATTCGCCATCCGCATCTAATAAGTGGCGTTGCGCCCTAATTCTCGAACGTTTACACCAAAAACGTGTTCGAATGAACATTTCCAACGCTCTGTTGGCGCAGTTTAGGCGCAATAAATACGAGTTTTGACGCCCGAAACAAAAATACAGTTATAACAGTGGACTGCAAAGGGTGAATCGGCTCCAAAAAAAGCAAAACGGTTTTTTCGGCTGGGAAAGTGATGGCGACTGTTTTTGGGGATAGTCATGGAGCTATCTCATTTTAACTGCTTGACCATCCACCTTACTCACCAGATCTAGCCCCAAGCGACTTCTTTTTCTTTGTTCCCTCATCTAAAAATTGCTCTCTAAGGACAGATTTTCGTCAAATGAGGAGGTAATCCTTCGTGAACAATTATTTTTCAGAGAAAAACGCCGAGTACTATTTGGACGCGTTAGAGAGATGGTGAAGTGTGTAGAGTTACAAGGAGACTATGTAGAAAAATAAAAATAAATTTTAAGAAAAAATGTCTATCTTATCGTATCTTGTTAGGTCGGAACTTTTTAGACCATCCACGTATTCAATACAAATGTGCAAGTCGCTTCAATCAATCTATTTAATATTTTATAACAGAAACTTTTGTATGTGTGTTTTGAGATAACCACGAAGGACTACCTGCAACTATAAACTCAGATGAAGTAAAAGAAGGTAGATATCGCACCTAGAATAAGAAACTGTAACCAATTTTATATTATTTTAGCACATAGCTTATATATAGGTATATATTAATTTTATATTATCATACAATCTATCTAGCGGTAGTATGCCTTTTGTGTGCTTTGTTAAACACGTCCTTGACAACACTGAATACGAAACTGAAGAGTGGAGACAGATCAAGACTGGTGTATTTTTATAAAACTGCTAAAAACAACAATCTATATTTTTATCAATTTATATCTTGCGCTTGCCCTAGTTTGGAGCTTTAGCTTCGCCTCTGGTGATAAAGGATACTATCTACGAACATTTAAAAATGCGGACTCGCGCGGTCAACACTCTCAGCTGTCGGCTGGCCGGGCGGCCGTAGGTACCTAGCGACTCTTACGAATGTAAATGTCCTATTGTACGTGCGTAGTACAATAGTGGGCTTTAGATATTTATGAATGATAATCAGTTAATATAATGCATTTTCACGTATTCAGAACTAAAAAGATGAAAAGGAAAGAAGAAAGACAGAATTTTTGAGTTTATTTTTTTATCATTAGTCTGCATTACCTATTCTGAAAGTCATATGCAAATTTGAGCATATTTTGCTGTATAGTATTTAATAGTTCAGAACACCATGAAATAAATATGTTAACTGTTAAGTGAAGTATTTGTTCGTTTTCGATCGAATCCGTGCTACCCATCGACAGAACCGAGCGGGTCTCACAGATCTTAGAAAACCGAAAGCCAAAATGATCGATTTGAATGAGTGACATTCGCGTCCCGGTACAGATGACCAATTAATACTTTTTTTTATAGAAGAGGGGGCAAATGAGCATGCGGCTCACCTGATGTTAAGTGACTACCGTCGCCCATGATCAACCGCAACACCAGGGGAATTGCAGGTGCGTTGCCGGCCCTTTTGAAAGGAGTACGCTCTTTTCTTGAAAGTCCCCAGGTCGTATCGGTCCGGAAAAATCGCTGATGGTAAACTATTCCACAGAGAGATTGTACGCGGAAGAAAACTCCTCTTGAAACGTACAGTGGTGGACCGCCAAGCATCCAGATGGTGTGGATGATATCGGGACGTTTGCCGCGTAGTGCGTTCACGAAATTTGGCGGCTAGGATTAATCCGAACAATTCCTCAGAGCACTCTCCATGGTATATGCGAAAGAAAATGCAAAGAGATGCAACATCTCTTCGCAGCGCCAGTGAATCGAGCCGATCGAAAAGCACTCGGTCGTCGACGATTCGAGCCGCTCTGCGCTGGATGCGGTCAAGTGGAAGGAGCTGGTACTGGGGAGCCCCAGCCCAGAGATGGGAACAGTATTCCATGTGCGACCGAACCTGCGCCTTGTAAAGTTGCAGGCGGTGTGCCGGCATGAAATACTGTCCCGCTCTGCTGAGCACGCCAAGCTTTATAGAGACATATATGGCCTTCTCTTCCAAGTGACCACGAAACTGCACGTCACTCGATATGTCGACGCTGAGGATTCCGATACTGTCTGCTGCAACAAGGGGAGTGCCTTGAAACTGAGGAGATACGACAAAGGGGTTCTTTTTAGCAGTTAACGCGCAAACATGTGCCTTCTGGGGGTTAAACTGGACTAGATTTAGTCGCCCCCAATCCGAGACTCTGTTCAGCAAAGACTCGACTTCAGACACAAGTTTGTCCCGGCACTCGGAGACGTTTTCCCGAGAAATATTGGCTCGGCCGGTGTAAAGAGCATCACCAGTGCTGTCATCCGCATAGCAATGAATGTTACGGGTTTGCAACATATCATTGATATGCAGAAGAAACAGCGTTGGCGATAGCACGCAGCTTTGTGGAACACCAGCATTAATAGGCTTGCAATCGGAGCTTGCACCGTCTACAACGACCTTGATGCCCCGATCTGCAAGAAAGCTGGTGATCCAATCGCACAATTTCTCGGGAAGTCCATAGGATGGGAGCTTCGAAGAAGCGCTTTGTGCCAAACCCGATCGAAGGCCTTCGCAATGTCCAAACTAACGGCCAATGCCTCCTCCTTGGACTCTACTGCCTCCGCCCATCTGTGAGTTAGGTAGGCCAGAAGATCACCACCTGACCGACCACGGCGAAAACCGTATTGGCGGTCACTAATCAGCTGGTGATCCTCAAGGTTCCTCATAAGCTGGCAGTTTACAATGGACTCCATTGTTTTGAAGAACAAGGAGGTGATGGCGATAGGCCGGTAGTTGGACGGGTCTGAGCGGTCACCTTTTTTAGGGATCGCGTGGACGAAAGCCGTCCTTCATGATTTTGGGTCTACGCCTAGGGAGTAGGTGTACCGGAAAAGACGCGTTAAAACCGGTGACAACTCTGGAGCACACGTTCTCAGCACAATTGGGGGGATTCCGTCAGGCCCACTCGACTTGTGGATGTCCAGGGAGAGGAGTGCTTTACGAACCGAGCTCTGTGTGAACTGCACTTCCAGCATAGAGCACTCACACCGCGGGATGGTCGGCGGACGTACTCCCACCGTCATCGAGAGTCGAGTTGGATGCAAAGAAAGAACCTAGAAGATCGGCTTTCTCCTTTGCGGTATGGGCCAGTGAGTCGTCCTCCCTGTGCAAAGATGGAAGAGATGGCTGACAGAAATTCCCCTGGACAGCCTTGGCGAGAGACCAGAATGCACGGGTTCCAGAAGGAAGGCGAACTAGTTTCTCGCCAATTCTGCCTATGTTCTCTGACTTTGCCTTGGCAATGACTCTTTTGAAGGACCTAGAGGCGGAATTATACTTCTTTTTTAGAGCGCTGGTGTTTACATCCTGGGACGCTGATGCGTCAGCCTAGGCTTGGTAGCACTCCTGCTTATAGCATGATGCTATTTTACAGGAGCTATTCTCCAGGTACCCTCCTGGGGTAGTCTATCATCATTTAATTCCGCTACCATGTTGATGGGGGGGGGGGGGATTTGGGCCTCCGGCCACCTGCACTCACCAGACGAAACGCGGAAGCAGAGCTTCCACTTCACGCCGGTATTCTGTGAGGTCGTGGTACCACCCCTGTTTGAGCCGGCCGATACGTGCAACAGCAAAGCTGCCGCGTGGCTCTACCACTGTTAAAATACTTCAACGATCAGGTCAATAGTAATGAACGATTGACACATGTCTAAGTGATACATTTATCTTAAAATTTACCGGGTGAACAATAAGTCAAACAAAACTGTAAACAAACAATCTAGCTTTTTAGATGCTGTAGTATATTGAAACAATTTCCAACCTGCGCGTCGCCAGTGTGAGTAGCCGCTGCAGGCCCCAAGCGGCAGAATTGCTAAAGCGCATGGTGAAAATATTGTTCGGTATAATAGTACCAGTAAAAACTTTTGTTAGATAGTATGACAATAATAAAAGAAGCGAGCATGACGTGACAAATAATGGAAATATAACTTAAGAATGAACGCAATGGAATATAAAATGTGCATTAATTACCCCAAAAAGACAACCAGGCGCATCGACTGCATCGCGTGACGAGCACTGCGATAGTTCTTCCGTTGAGCTCTCCAGCCCGGCGCACTGTACACGAATGTGGATGAATTAGTAAATAGTAAAGTGACGTTTAGTGGCGGTGTAAGAGTATCCACTACCTTATACCATCCCGCGGGTGATAATAATAATAATGTCCTCCCGACCGAGTGTAGGTCACGGCGGCCCGCCTCAACGGAGACTAGCCATCGGCGTGGGATAGGATAATAATAATAATGTCCTCCCGACCGAGTTTAGGTCACGGCGGCCCGCCTCAACGGAGACTAGCCATCGGCGTGGGATAGGATAATAATAATAATGTCCTCCCGACCGAGTTTAGGTCACGGCGGCCCGCCTCAACGGAGACTAGCCATCGGCGTAGGATAGGATAATAATAATAATGTCCTCCCGACCGAGTTTAGGTCACGGCGGCCCGCCTCAACGGAGACTAGCCATCGGCGTAGGATAGGATAATAATAATAATGTCCTCCCGACCGAGTGTAGGTCACGGCGGCCCGCCTCAATGGAGACTAGCCATCGGCGTGGGATAGGATAATAATAATAATGTCCTCCCGCCGAGTGTAGGTCACGGCGGCCCGCCTCAATGGAGACTAGCCATCGGCGTGGGATAGGATAATAATAATAATGTCCTCCCGACCGAGTTTAGGTCACGGCGGCCCGCCTCAATGGAGACTAGCCATCGGCGTGGGATAGGATAATAATAATAATGTCCTCCCGACCGAGTGTAGGTCACGGCGGCCCGCCTCAATGGAGACTAGCCATCGGCGTGGGATAGGATAATAATAATAATGTCCTCCCGACCGAGTGTAGGTCACGGCGGCCCGCCTCAATGGAGACTAGCCATCGGCGTGGGATAGGATAATAATAATAATGTCCTCCCGACCGAGTGTAGGTCACGGCGGCCCGCCTCAATGGAGACTAGCCATCGGCGTGGGATAGGATAATAATAATAATGTCCTCCCGACCGAGTGTAGGTCACGGCGGCCCGCCTCAATGGAGACTAGCCATCGGCGTAGGATAGGATAATAATAATAATGTCCTCCCGACCGAGTGTAGGTCACGGCGGCCCGCCTCAATGGAGACTAGCCATCGGCGTGGGATAGGATAATAATAATAATGTCCTCCCGACCGAGTTTAGGTCACGGCGGCCCGCCTCAACGGAGACTAGCCATCGGCGTGGGATGGGATAATAGTGTCCAATACAGGTGCTCTCTCTATTCCCTATGAGGGAATTTATGGCTAAGGCCTATGTTCAACAGTAGAATTTTTATAGACTGTGGTGGGGGTGGGGATAGTGTAAAAGTGTACTGAAGGTGTTTGTAGACTCGCTGCAGGTATCTGATGGCTGCAGTATCTATTTTCCATTGCGATCACTGATGAAAATCTTAATTCTATCAGTAGACTAATTGGGGAAAACTAGCACATCACCTTTGAGGAGATTCCAGGACATTTGGGTGTTGGTATGAGGCAAATTCAGATAATTTTACATGAACTCGACCCAGAACAAAACCGGGCTCAAGTTGAACGGTGTAAATATGTTGTAGTAGTAGTAGTAGTAAGAGTATATAAAAGTACACACACAAGTGCAATAATAATCCTATATAATCAAATTTATTAATACAATAAAGAGAGTCTTATATCATCATTCGTTTGTTTAACTCCTCTCCTAACATTCGCCGTACAATGTTATTAAAGTGTGATCATGGAGATTTAAATGCTGCAAAAATATACACGATCGCTCTAGAACTGCGTAATAGATGCGTAAATAGCTCGCTTTTTTTTTCGGATTTCTTTAAAATGAAGATGAGGAGGAAAACATTTGGCAAAATTGTTTCTTCTGGATGGTAAATTCACGGCAACGTCAGCGATGGAAATTGTAGTGAGCTTCGGCAAAATGAAGAGGATAAAGGGGAAAAAATTTATCAAAACTGTTTCTTCGTTGACGAATAGCGAATTAGTACCTACTTATCCAGATAATCGACGTGTCCGTGTTTGGAGAAGACCTGGAGGCTCTGAAAAGCAAAGAACTGTTACTGAATCAGTGTTCTTTGGGGGTGGAATTATGATTTGAGCTAGAACATCTTTAATTCCTTATCGAGGATCCAGGGCAACAGATAAGTACAAAAAATCGCTATTGATGAAACTGTTAAACTATTCCGAGAAAACCATTTTCGAGAATACGACATCACAAGGTTAGCTTGGCCTTTCCGCTCGCCTGACTTAAACCCCGCGTGGGATGCTCTTAAGCGAGCTATATGGAACCGTCAGCCACGTCCCCAGACTGTCAGAGATCAGGTTACCGCAGGAAATGCTGGATAACTTCATCCTTAGCATGACCAGGAGGATTTTCGCATGTGTTCGAGCCAGGGGAGGAGTTAATTGTAGTAAATAAAAACCTTCTATTAATAATTTGTTGTACAAGTTTGGTTAAACAATCTTTTAATTTCCATCAAATTTCTATTACAATTTTACTGAATTATTGTTTAAAAAAAACGTTTCATTTTTTAATTTCAAATAGTGTATTTCTATTTCGAAAAATGTAACGTTAACACTAAATCTTGATAAAGTTAAACGTAAAAATATATCAGCTTTTCCTAGTGATTACAAACTTTTTTGATGTCTATGTTCGAATTGAAAGATATGTATTATATAAAATAAATATCAACATAAACAAAAGGGTCGGCGGGGATCACGCCCAGTGTGCTCGCTTTTACTCTTAAGTATATCTTTTTTCCTTTGTTTTATATAACGTAACCTTCACACTAGGAATTTCTTAGAAATATATCGTGGAGGTAGTTAATATAAGTACATAAATTTCACAAGGATAATTATCCAGACCCGGAACAATTATTTGTAGTCCATACAAATTCTTGTTCCGTGCGGGATTCGGAACCGCGGCTATTAACGCCGCAACTCATTGCTAAGCCACTTCTCGACGGAGTCATCAAACTATTTGACGATTATAAATACGATTATAGTGATAAATATTGTAATTATAAATTGCTTACTATCATTTAACAAAGTATCATCAATAGTGCTGGGTTGCGCTTTCATTCGTTCACGCTATCGGTGTGCATCGACGCGAATGCGCGCGGTGGC
Organism: Parnassius apollo; assembly: GCA_907164705.1. Lineage (NCBI taxonomy): Eukaryota > Metazoa > Arthropoda > Insecta > Lepidoptera > Papilionidae > Parnassius > Parnassius apollo. The sequence goes on from CAJQZP010001262.1 coordinate 4,677,844, forward strand.
GGGAAAAAGTGAGCCAGGGCGGCGCGCGGGCAGCTGGCAACACTGCGCCTGCCCGCGCGCTCCCCGTGGCACCAGTTGTTAAATACAATGGGGAAATAATTTAAACAAAAATAATTCATGGAGAAATAAAAATAAATGAAACATTTTCAATTATTGAATTGACACACTATCGGATGTGACAAGAAAACCAACAACTTGAGATGTGGAAAGACACCACAAGATTATTATTTCTTTAAGGGGATAATGGTAATAAAGTCTATTATAAAAAAAATAAAAATGTTGTAAAAAAACGAAGGTTAACCATAGAAAAAAATATTAAGAAAATTTCAACGATAACACGAAGATAAATGGAATTAGTTAAAAAAAATAGTAAGACCAATAATTTAAGAAAAATAGAAGAAACTTAAGTCCTTCACCAATAAGATTGAGCCGAGTTGAAAAAATTGAGCCAAAAAGAACAAAGAAGAAATTAAAAGGTAACTTCGCACCTATGTGATTTCTAATTCAATTTAAAACATTGTTCTAATTTGAGATTTTTAATATTGTTTCTGCTATTATATTCTTAAATTAATTATGTAATAAATAATGTGTATTTAGTATATGCTTAAGTTGAAAGTATTTATCAGATACTTCATGATTCAACTGATTTCTCAGTATCTTTGTTACTGTATCTAAGAAAAGATAATCATAATGTAATAATTATAAATTAAGTTACATTTTAAGCATTTATGTGGCGGCGCTTGTATTAAGGCACAAGAAGATTTAATTTAATTTTTATTCTGTTTTAGTTTTACATTATTTTATTACATGTATCATGTGCTATCATTACACAGGCCCTGCAAAATAAAAATAAATTAATGTGGGATGGAACGCAGCGTAATGAAGTGATCTGGAAGGAACGGAGCGAATGACGAATGAGTAAAAGAATGATAGCGAGTAAGTGAGAATGATAAAAAAGGAAGATGGAGGAAAAAACGACGCTTGAAAAGACGCGCACGCAAAAATTAATTAAATTCAAATAAAGAGTGTTTTCAAGATATTTCTGGTTTTACTGCACGGTCAACACTACATTTTTGGGGGCTCGTCCGGGATCTGTGCAGTACAATCCCTCAGAAGACAGTGTACGAGTTTTAGGCGAAATATCCGGCCAAATAAAATTATGTGAAAATGCCAGATTACGTGGCAATCAAATATATTGTCGATGGGATACGTGATCTGGACACAAATAAGATAATGCTATATGGTGTAACTACGTACGCAAAATTAAAAGAAAAGCTACGTATTTACGAAACTGTAAGGAGTAAAATGGAACAACGTCGTCGATCGGAGGCGCGCAGTCCCAGACAAAAACCATCTGAAAAGAATCGCTGTTTTAGCCATGGCGAGATGAATCATACGTCTGCATTTTGCCCATATAAAGAAAAGGGATTAGTGTTTTAAATGCAACCAGTTCGGCCATATTGCTACGTCATGCCCGATGCATCATTCAATCATTCAAGTTCAAAACGAAACAACAACGCCCGAGCATAGACGAAGCGGCGGAAGCCGACTTCATTCGGCGACTTTCGGCAAAACACGGTATCCGGCGGCAGTATCCGAGAAAGAATGAAGGCAGCAGCAAAGTGACAACATGAAGTTGAAGCGCATTATGTTCGGACGATCGATGACGTCAACGGAGGAATCAACAACTCATTCGAAGGAAGTGAATGATCATTCGTCGGGTCCGCCAAGCTTCTCACTCTGAAAACCGCAACGGAGAGGTTATGCAGATTGTAAACAATACCTGCACCGACAAAACCGATACGTTCAAATTCATGATTTTCTGAAAGTTTTTATAATGTTAATGAAAGATGGTGCAGTGAGGTTTTATGTGAAAGCTGACGAGTGGATGAAATTTATGACTGTTGATAAGTGTGACCATGCTTCTTTTGTAGGTTCCATGATAGATCCTGAGTTGAAGAAACAAGTGCATCAGTTAATCTATCAATATGGACAACCAGTACGGAAAAAAGAAGCTACCATACAGTTAAAAATAGTACTGAAAGACGACATTCCATTGACGCATCGACCCCGAAGATTATCTCCAAAAGAGCAAGAAATAGTGGAAAAAGAGGTATCTGAATGGCTGGATAAGAAGATTATCCGGGTGAGTTTCTCTGAGTATTCTAGTCAAGTAGTTCTAGTGCAAAAAATGATGTGACAACTAGGGTTTGTGTAGATTACCGGGCACTAAATAGAAAAATTGTGAAGGATGAGTTTCCCTTGCCTATTATAGAGGATTTAATTGATAAATTGAAAGGCTCTAAATTCTTCAGTATCATCATATATTTTCAAATCTGATACAGCAGGTAAAATGGATTTTTTCATTTAAAAGTAAGCGAGGAATCTATACCCTATACTTCCTTCGCAACGCATCGTGGCCGGTTTGAATTCTTGAGAACCCCTTTGGACTCTCAGTTCGTCCAAAGAATTTCATGCGATTTGTCTCAATTATCTTCAGATTTAATAAATAAGGGGATTATTCTAATCTTTATCGACGATATTTTGATTCCAGCTAGCGATGAAAGCCAGGCATTACAACGCTTGCAAATGGTGCTTGAAGTGGCATCTGAATATGGACTGGAGATAAACTGGAAGAAAGCTAAACTTGTCCAGAAGGAAATAGAATATTTGGGACATGTCGTCAAGAATGGAGAGGTAAAACCTAGCCCAGAAAAGACTGATGCAGTAGTAAGGTATCCCGAGCCCTGTAATGTCAAGCAAGTACAAAGGTTTGTTGGTTTAACCTCATATTTTCGAAAATATATAGAGAACTATGCATTGACTGCACAGCCATTGACAGATTTGCTCAAAAAAGATACTCCTTTTTGTTTTGGTGAAGACCAAAGAAAAGCGTTTAATATCTTAAAGTATAAATTATCTAGTAATCCAGTATTAAAGATTTTTAATAGTAGTTTTCCTACAGAATTACACACTGATGTTTCATGTTTAGCGTATGCAGCAATATTATTACAATTTCATCACGACGGATGGCATCCAGTTCACTACATGAGTCGAAAGACTAATGATGTGGAAAGAAAGTATTCAAGTTACGAATTAGAGGCACTAGCTATTATTGAAGGTGTAAAGAAATTTAGACATTATTTGCATGGAATTAAGTTTAAAATCATTACAGATTGCCGAGCATTTGAACAAACATTGAGGAAAAAAGATTTGTCAGCTTAAGTAGCGAGATGGGTACTATTTTTAGACCAATTTGATTTCAGTGTGGAGCACCGAGCAGGTCGAAGATGAAACATACAAACGCACTCAGCTGTGATTGTCCTAGAGTGATGTTGATTACCGATATGCAGCAACAAATCAGACAAATGCAAGACCAAGATGAAGGCCTCAAAGCTATCAAAGAAATATTGATGAACGGTTCTTACCAAGATTATTGCATCGAAAATGATTTGTTGTATAAAGGAGAATTGAAACAATTGGTCATACCAAAAACTTTGGAAAAAGAAATAATAAAAAGAACTCATGGCATTGGTCATTTTTCATGCAAGAAAATGAAAAAAGTCCAGTTGGATAAGAATTTACAAGAATTCATGACAACATGCATACCATGCTTACTGGCAACAAGAAAATCTGGAAAACAAGAAGGATTTTTACACCCAATAGAAAAAGAAAGTATGCCATTACATACTTTGCATATCGACCATATTGGGCCCCTAATGGAAACTAAAAAACAGCATAATTACATTTTGACAATGGTTGATGCCTTCACCAAGTTTACATGGATATTTGCAACAAAGTCCACAACCAGTAAGGAAACATTGGACAAATTAAAGATTTTTCAACAACATTTTGGCAACCCAGACAGAATAATAACTGACAAAGGTACCGCATTTACAGGAAATGATTTTCGAGAGTTTTGCGAGACAGAAGGTATACAACGTATCACTATAACAACTGGAGTACCATGTAGAAATGGACAGGTGGAACGTGTGCATCGCACGATCATCTCAGTTTTGACCAAGTTACGTATTGAAGACCCTTCCTTATGGTATAAGCATGTAAGTCGATTACAGAGATTTGAACGACAAATACAACTCCATTTACACTAATGATTGGTACAAAGTTGAGACAAAAGGAAGATTTAGAAATAATACAAATTTTACAGAGTGAAGAGGTTGAACAGTATAACAGAAACAGAGAAGATTTAAAAGTAAAAGCCAAACAACACATATTGAAATTACAAGAAGAAAATAGAAGAAACTTTAATAGCATAGAAAAGAAGGCTGAAAGGATGAAATAGGGGATTTCGTAGCAATCAAGCACACTCACTTTGGAATAGGACTTAAGTTGCGACCTAAATACCTAGGTCCCTACCGTGTCATTAAGGTTAAAAGAAATGACCACTATGATGTGGAGAAAGTTCATGCACATGATGAGGGTCCAGGGAATGGCCTGATGACCTTTGACAGATGACCTTTGAAGATGAAACAAGTGAGTGATATAAATGATGCGAGTGATGTGGAATGATAAGAAGATGAATAAAAGATTATTTAGTTTTTGAGTTTTTATTTGTCTTTATTTACTTTTACAATATTTTTATTTTTGTGGAAAGGAACACATGTTGGCACCATTATAAACATGATCTGTTAACATGATTTTATTTAAACGAATTAGTTTTAATAAGCCTATATGTAAGCTGCATTACTGTAATAAAGGAAATGTGTGCCCGCCTAAGTTGACGTCAGGTACCTGGAACTAACGCCATCTAGTGTCGGGGACCAGAGCGAGGAGGGCTTCCTAGAAAATTTCAATCTTGACTTTCGACCAACAGCGCCATCTAGTGTTGGACAGAAGAAATAAGCTTTCTAGAAGCCCCACACTCGAACTTTCTGCGCCTGGTCGGTTGGCGTGCGTATTTACTTGAATATTCTGGATGTTTTCGTAGAAGAGCCCTATATAAAGCCACTGCAAGCCGCGATCGGGGCAGTATTGAATTTGGCGAGACAAGCGAAGCTTCGGAGCGAAACAAAGTGAATCAGTGTGATTAATTATTAGTGTTTTAAGTTTTAATTGGTGTTCGGTAATAAAAGTGTAAATTTTGGTAATTCAATCGGCAGTTTTTATTGTCACGAACCTTAAGCTCATAACAATTGGTGCCGTAAATGGGAAAATGTTCGTGGAGACAGCTGTCATTTGCAAATGGTTGTCCCTAAAGCTAAAGTACCGGATGTTCTACATCTGTACCATAATGATTGTTCAGGAGGCCATCTGGAAGTTAAACGAACTCTACTGAAGATCGGAGAACGGTTTTACTGGGTCCACTGTCGAAACAATGTCGAGGATTGGTGTCGCAAATGTACAAGTTGTGCGGCTGTAAAGGGACCTCAGACTCGTAGTAGAGGTGCATTGAAGTTGTACAATGTTGGTGCACCATCGGAGAGAATAGCCATTGACGTGACGGGGCCGTTTCCGGAAGGAAAGGTAAAAGTATTTCATGGTTGTGATGGATTACTTCACTAATGGCCAGAGTCTTCGCCATTCCAAATCAAGAAGCTTCACGTTCAGATAAACTAGATCATGAAGTCTTCTGTCGTTTTGGAGTACCTTTAGAGATTCACAGCGATCAAGGAAGGAATTTTGAGTCTCAAATATTCCAGGAAACTTGCCGAGTTATGGGCACTCATAAAACAAGAACGACTTCTTATCACCCGCAATCTGATGGAATGGTAGAACGATTTAATCAGACATTGGAGAGGTACCTAGCAAAAGTTGTAGACAATCGGCAACGAGATTGGGACAAGCACATACAACCGTTTTTGTTGTCATATCGAAGCGCTTTCATGAAAGTACATCAGTGACACCAGCTTTCGCAAACTTTGGAAGAGAATTACGGCTGCCTGCAGACCTGATCACCGGGATACCACCTGATGCCCCACGCAGTATAACCGATTATGCAAATGACTTGCGGAACAAAATAATGACAATGAGCACGTCAGACAATCGGGCCAGCAAATATCTGAAAAGATGAAAACCCGGTATGACCGCAAAATGAACAACAAAAGGTTCGACGAAGGTTTACTAGTGTGATTGTACAATCCAGTCCGCCGCAAAGGTAAATCTCCTAAGCTTCAAGCTAAATGGGACGGCCCGTACCGGATTGTGACTAGTATCAACGATGTACCCTACCGGATACAGAAAGGCGCAAGAGGGACTCCAAAGATCGTCCACGTGGACCGCTTGGCACGTTATTATGGGGCCGATAATGCTCGGGACGAGCATGTCTCAGGAGGGGGCAGTGTTGCGCGCCTAAGTTGACGTCAGATACGAGGGTGGATTGAAAAGTACTCGGCCTAACCAAGAAAATAAACACATACTAAATCAGTTATATTTTTATTTTTCTACATAATCACCATCAAGTTCAATACACTTTTGCCACCTCCCCTTCCAAGCATTTAGACCGTTGAAAAAACATGATTATTCCTTAGAGTCAAAATATGCGTCTACAGCTGCTTTGACCTCGTCGTTTGTCGAAAATCTTTGACCTCCCAAGTGCTTTTTTAGGTTAGGGAACAGAAAGAAGTCTGATGGTGCCAGATCAGGTGAATACGGCGGATGCGGTAACAGTTCAAAGCCACAGTTGTGAATTTCAGCCACTGACTGTACTGACGTGTGAACACGGGCGTTATCTTGATGAAACAGGACTTTTCTTCTGAGCATTCCTCGACGTTTTTCTTTTATTTCCTCTCGTAAACGACGTAGTAAGGTGCAGTAGTAATCAGAGTTTATAGTCTGACCCCTTTCAAGATAATCAATCATAATCACACCTTTCGAGTCCCAGAATACTGAAGCCATCACCTTATTTGCCGACAAAATCGACTTAGCCTTTTTGGGGGTGGTGAACCATGTCTTCTCCACTGTTTTGACTGTTGTTTTGTTTCCGGTGTACAGTAATGAACCCATGTTTCGTCCATAGTAACAAAACGATTCAAAAAATCATCTGCATCGGCTTCAAATAACTCCAAACAGTCGCGTGAAATAGTCAATCGCGTCCTTTTTTGTTCAACTGAAAGCAGTCGCGGAACCCACCTCGCAGACACCTTGTGGAAACCCAACTCGTTATCTCTCTAATTTTTAATCTGCGGTCTCCCATTATTAAATCAAGTACTTTTTTAATATTTTCGTCAGTAGTTGACGTCGAAGGCCTTCCAGAGCGGGGTTCATCTTTCACACTCTCTCTACCACGCTTAAATTCTGCTATCCATTTTTTGACGGATGAATATGACAGAGCACAATCGCCTAATGTACTGACCATGTCATCATGGATGGCTTTTGATGATAGCCCCTTCTTATGGAGGTACTTAATGACGGCACGCTGCTCGATTTGCTCCATTCACGGAAATTATGTCCGATTACTTTGTTAATAAATTTATAAAATCACAACTAATTATCGCACACGTTTCGAACTTCACACAATGAACTAGTCTGAACTGAACTAAATAATGTGTTAGGCCGAGTACTTTTCAATCCACCCTCGACTAGCGCCATCTAGCGTAGGGGACCAGAGCGAAGAGGGCTTCCTAGAAAATATCAATCTTGACTTTCGACTAAAAGCGCCATCTAGTATCGAACAGAAAAGCGCTTGGCGCGCGTATTTAATTGAATATTCTGGAATATTCTGGATGTTTTCGTGTAAGAGCCCTATATAAAGCAACTGCAAACCGCGATCGAGGCAGTATTGAATTTGGCGAGACAAGCGAAGCTTCGTAGCGAAATAAAGTGAATCAGTGTGATTAATTATTAGTGTTTTAAGTTTTAACTGGTGTTCGGTAATAAAAGTGTAAATTTTGGTAATTCAATCGGCAGTTTTTATTGTCACGAACCTTAAGCTCGTAACATTAATTAAAATACAAGACTATGTTGTATAGGTTTGTTTATTATTGCTAAGACAACTGTTTATTTTGTTTTTAAGTGTTAATTTTTTTTTGTAATGTTGTGAATGTTAAGGAGTGAAAGCGGCATGGATGCCTGAGGCATGAGATCAGGACGGCCGATTGTGGGATGGAACGCAGTGTAATGAAGTGATCTGGAAGGAACGGAGCGAATGACGAATGAGTAAAAGAATGATAGTGAATGAGTAAGTGAGAACGATAAAAAAGGAAGATAGAGGAAAAAAAGGACGCTTGAAAAGACGCGCACGCAAAAATTAATTAAATTCAAATAAAGAGTGTTTTCCAGATTTTTCTGGTTTTACTGGATGGTCAACACTACATGACGCAGGGTCAACAACCCTACAAGGTAAAAACTCAAACGTTCCAAAGTTCAATACAGATAAATCCAGATTGCTTAAAACCCAACGACTTCGGCAGACTTAAGGAAAAACGCTTTAGCCTACGAATCGGTACATGGAATGTGAAAACTATGCTACAAACTGGAAAAAAGAACAAAGTCGGCCGCGAACTGAAGAAATACATCCTCGATCTAATAGCACTTCAAGAAATCAGATGGCAGGGAACTGGCATCATAGATAAAGACATGTATACACTTCAATACAGCTATGCCGACATTCGATACATACTTGAACAAGGTAAGATATAATTATTATTTTTATAATCACAGATTTTTATAACAAATAATTTTTTCGCTAAAAGTACGTAGGTATTTATATATAAATATATACACGCCTAGGACTTTATGGAGTGACCTGAAAGTGTACTTTGGTGAATACTAAATTAAAATACTGGTTATGATTAGACGAAAAACTTTTTGAAAACGAAAAAAAGTTGATGAGAAAAAAAATTATTAACGAGTCAGGTAAAAAAGACTAGTTTCTACGATAATGCCTGAGTACAAATACCTAAAAATTTAAGTAATATTTAAGTTGATTTCTGATAGTTTTAAAATAATTCTGTTGAGTTTTCAATTAACAATTATAAAATATTTGAATCTCAATAATAATAACTAGCGGCAAACGACCAAGAAGTTGTATCCTATTACACCATGACAATGCGCACATCGCTAACAGGACACTCATTTTTAGTTTCTGAAAAAGTGAAGGTCGTGACTAGTATAGTCCAGAAGTTGCACCATGCGATTTCTTTATTTTCCCAAAATCAAAGATTTTGTATGGTTACATCACGCATTTTATTTAGTAAACGCTGCAACCTACTTTTAGCCGCGCGTCGCGTGTATTTAAATTTACTTATTTAATTGCAAACTTACAATCGGCAGTACGTCAAGAACCGTCCTTCTAAACACCAACTAATCAAAGAAAGATTTGTCTTTACTTTACATTGGAATTTTGGAACTTGGTCGCGGTTTATAGGTACGGTTCGAAGGGCCAAAATCAAAGTAAAAGATGGAAGTAATTGTACGGCACATACCGCGCGCACGTGCACGACGAGCAGGTCGTCGTGGTAGGGCGAGAGCGAGAGGCGGTAGACGCAGTGCGCGGGCACGCGGCGCTTGAGGCGCAGCGAGCGCGCGTCCAGCAGCAGCAGCGCGGCCGTGCTGAGCACGCAGAGGCAGCGCGCCGTGCGGCCGCTGGAGCGCGCCACCTTGCCTACGGCGTCCGCAAACACCACGTAGCGGTCGCCCGCCGCGCCCGCGCCGCGCCGCCACGCCGCTGACGCACGCAGCCGCACGTAGTCGCCCACGAACGGGTGCGCCACGCTGCGCGCGTACGTCGCCTGACATTATCCTCAACATTAACAACTCAACCAAATTAATTGCGTTAACTCAATAACTTCACTGCGCCACTCAAAATTGCAGTTTTTAAAAATAGCATTTAAAAATAACTATATTAAAAGAATTATATTATTATATAGTTCATATATAAACTTAAAAACTTGGTAATATTAAGTTGCTGAAAGACACGCTGTACGTCGCTGTAAGTCGAAAAAAATTGCCATTCCCTTCCGCTGAACCCCTAAATACGAAGTATCTCGGATTATTAGACTTTGTAACTCGAACAAAATGTTATTTCCCTACGAAATATTGATAATAGATATTTATACTCTATAACTTGAATTTCAAATAGGAGACTCCGTAAGTCGCAGTTAGTAAACAATAATGACGTCTTACTTGGAATTCCCCGAAATAATCCGGGTTCTTAATCATAAAGTAGCTGCCGCATCACCAGCCGAGCGTCGGCCGAGCTCGGCGGGTGACGCGGCTGCTATGCGTATATTGAAATTTTCAACTATAACGCCCTGTAGTCAAACATGAAACGTCCTATAACCCAAAAAGTATGGATATTAGAAAAAAAGGTTTCAAACAAAAGTTTTGGAAAATAAAAAGATCTTTGAAAATAAATTTATGCATTTTATTGATTAATCTAATATTTCAAGAGTTGTTGGCCGCGATAGAAAAACCGGTTCATTAAATGGGCCATAAATCGGAGACAAAAGATGCGAAATTTTATTTTCTACAATAATGGTTTGTATAAATTTTGCCTTAAAGTGCATTGTTTCCGAGATATCGGCTGAAATTCTGTACTCTGTAGGGGAGTCATGAGGTCAACGTGGTGATGTCAAGAGCTCCTGAAGCTCACGAAATCCTGTGTTATGTAAAGTTCCTTTAATTTCTTTTTGCTAATCAGAATTTCAGCCTTCTTCCATCCGCTAATCAATTTCCCTGTTGGCCTAGGTTTCTCCTTTTAAATTTTATTTATTTCGTTGTTTTCTATGGTGTTCACGCACGATTGTTACACTTCCATCGCGCATCTCGAGCGGGGTGAGGAAACGTTGCGCGGGAGGCGGGGGCTTGCTGCGTCGTACGCGCATAACAAGCACAGCAGTCGGCAGGAAGCCTTTGGGCGCTGAGCCCGTGCCAGTTAAACATCGGGCGTTACATAATCTCCCGGGTCGATTTAGGGGTCGCGAGTTTGATATAATTTTGCGTCGAAAGGACCGCCTCTATTGTGTTGTATTTGTCTTTAATATACGTGACAACGAGGCTTATTATTGAGCTTATTTGCGCGAAGCCAGGATCGATTATACGTCGCGAGATCCTTACAGTGTTATCTTAATTTGTTTCGTGATAACGAGGTAGGAATTATAGAATTATTGTTGTAACCGTTTTAAGTATTGTTTGTGACTGGTATACGGTTGCGGGCGGCCGGTGTTTTGTTTGAAGGCCTAAATCTGTGTTAATTGTGTCCGCCATTATGAATTACTATTGGACCTTGGGGTCTAATAAGACCGCCTCGAATTTAGTTGTCTGTTGGAACGTGTTACGTGACAAGAGCCTACTTGGAGTTTGGAGTGATTAAAGGAACTTTTATGCCGTTAATTGCATCGAAGAGTTAGCAGTTTTGTGCTAAGTGAACCTGGGACTTTGAACTTTGACCAACCGTCCTTAATTTGTGCAGCGTGTCACTTGTTTTAATGTCGATTAACGTTGATTTGGTTGAATTCGAAGTTAATTAAATATACAATAAAGTTGATAAATTAATATAGTGAAAATAGAAGTAGAAGTTCTCAATTGGTGAACGTCCCTCTGGATGGATCCCACATTTGGAGAGAGGCAGCGCCTTAGGATCTGCAGTCCAGGATCAGCGGGGATGTCAAGTTACACATTGTACACATCACTACACACCACTTACATGCACCTCACTTATCACCTGACATGTACCCCGTTGTCAACCCTACCTCCACCAATCGGTAAGTGGTGCTTGCTTCTTTGTTAGCTGTTATAATTTAATTATCCATAATCCATTGGGCTCCACCCTTGGTTGCTCGTCGAGGGGACCACTCATGGGCCCTGATCCCGTCGACTCTTCTCTCGTCAACTAAGGGCGTGTACACTATGGTAATGCCTAGTTCGTCTAAAAACATCTTTAACGCACTTGATTAGGTCCAGTGCCGACTGCTCTTGTTCTGTTAATCCATGAATAATTATATTGTTGCCTTTCCTGTCTCTCTCTAAATACTCCACTTTCCTTTTCAGCTTTTCTACTTTGAGTTTCAATCTTTGGTTTTCTTCTATGATGGGTTTTAATTTTTCATCCATTTTTCCAAGTATGGTATTAGTCAGTTCAATTGTTTGGTTCTGTAATTCTATCTTCATCTTTTCGAATAGAAGTGTTTAGTTATATTTAATGATGGTAACACTGAGGTGGCGCTATCTGTTGACTGTCCAGATAGTCTGCTGGCAGCTCTCAGAAGAACTAGAACCCAGAGCCGTAAAGCCAGTTAATAAATAATAATCTGCTGGCAGCAATGTGTCAGCTGTCTAATGTGACGGCTGTCAAGTTGGTAATAGAAATATGGTTCTAACCACCTCTGTGTTTTTCCTGTTTATTTATTCTAAGTTCTCCGTGGGAATCCACCATATAACGCGATGTTCAATGCGTGAATCGTTTTATCGCACTTAGTTTTTGGTTTTGTTGCGGTATTAACCTCTCAAACGGCAAGCGTCCAAATTTGACCACTTCGATATTCCGTCAAAATTTAAGACGTCAAATGTGACCGACCCACCCACAGCACTTTAACCCATCAACACTTATGTTTAGAGACTACTTTTCTATGAAGAAGTTTGGCATTATAGAATCAATATGAAATTTTCTATCCTCTAGTGGAATAAAAAGTCAGTTAGTTTATAGATATTTATTTATAATCTACGTTCATTTAGTACGCCATTTTCTTGTAAATGTCATTGTGTTGCTTTTTCGATTTTTCTTGGGTTTTATTAGTGTTTTAGTATAGTGTTTTATTATAAAATTGTAATGAAAGTTTTTGTGTGAATATAATTTATTTTTTACGTAAATAAATTCAAGTAATATATATACACGCTGCCGACATCCGCTTGGTACGAATTTTTTTTTGTTATCAAAATACAATAAAATCTTTTTGTAATGATGTAAATCCCGACTTTCGTTTAGACCACAGGATAGAGAATTTTGTATAGATTTTATAAAGCTAAACTTCTTCATAGAAAAGTAGTCTTTAAATATAAGTTTTAATGGTTTAAAGTGCGGTGAGTGGGTGCGGTCGCATGCGACCACTGGGCATATGCCGGACGTATGCGACTGCATGGATTTTTATGGGTATTGAAGCGTTAATGTAATAAACTGTGTCTTTAACTATTTATATGAATTAATTTTTCGGAGCACTGACAGACACTGTGATGTTCAAGCTACGAGTACCGGAAACGGTACCATTATTTATAGTTTTTTTTTACCGATTCCTTTATATTACTTGTTCTGAATGTCCTCTGCAAATTCGGGCATATATTTCAAAATAATTCTGTATATATAACGTGTTACAAAATAATGATTTCTTAAATTTACGCGAACACTACACATTGAATAAAACTAAATTTACGGATTATATCGACTCTGTGTATAGAAAAAAGACCCATACCAACCGATATTTAAATGATGAATCTCACCATCATCCTTCACAGTTAGCTACCGTGGGTAAATCTTTGTTTCAGAGAGCACGAGGGATCTGTGACACAAAACATCTGGCCGCCGAGCTTCAGTATGTCAAGCAAGTGTTGCAAGACAACAAGCTTCGAATCCCGCGCCTACGTCACAGTGACCGAGAGAAGCCGGCCACAGTCGAGCGCGCGCCTGCTCTACTACCATATGTCAGAGGAGTCACGGACAAGATTGGCTACATCTTGAAGCGAGCTTCCATTAAAACATACTACAAGCAGCCGAAGAAGATTAGTCAATTTTTACCATCCGTCAAGTGTAATATCCTTCTACTAGATGCAGGAGTGTACAAGTTAGTATTGTGAATGTGGTCTCTTTTACATAGGTCAAACAAAAAGATATATAAAAACCCGCGTGAAAGAACGTATAGCTGACGCTCCGGGAAGTCTGCAGTCTGTGATCATGTTCAAGATCGTCCCCTCCATTACATTAGATTTGATAAACCACAAATCCTCGCAAAAGAACACCGATTCCTACCAAGCCAAGGATGATACGTGAGGCTATTGAAATTAAAAAACATCCTAATTTCAATAGAGAACATGGTTGGGTGCTGCCATCTGCTTGGGATCCTATAATTAACAAAATTAAATCCAAAACCAAGCATACCACTGCAAGACTTCAAGATAGTGTAAGTTCGTTTTGCGTAAATCGGACCAAAAATTAATATTCAAAAACTGAAGGTAGCCGGGCTAACTATGACATTGGGACGTCAAACATCTCAGCCCCCCCCCGTGAACATGGGTGCTGTAAAGCACCCGAAACGTAGGGAATTAAAACATAAGTAAAATCAGTTAAATAAACGCGATAGAATCCGTAAATTTAGTTTTATTCAATGTGTCAAAAAATATCCCGTAAAAATATAATTAATTATCGAAGCCAAAAATCCTGTCAACCCTAGTAAGCTGTCATGTCAGGGAGCCAGATTATTTAACAGAAAGGCCTACATACCTATTTTACCTAACAATTGTCTACTTTAATAGTTTTTCTATTTTTCATTCATAAATGTTTGCTACCTCAATACAAGGATATACTCAAGTACTGTAAATTGTAAAAAAATATGTTGTCAATTTCAAATCTTCTAATCGATTATTACTAATCGACTATTCTACAACTGTTTCGCGTTTTTTTTCCAACAATTTTTGCAAAATAACGAAGCTTTCTAACTCGGAATATTACGATATGATGTTATGCGTAGGTCATGGAGATAGCAATTTAAAAATCGTGCTCGCGAACTGTATCGGCAACGATTTATCGATGGTAGACCCCCCACTGAACAGCGCCGGCTGCCTTCGTACCAGTGTTTTCTGAACATGTCAAGACGATTACATTCCACCGGCTCTTGTCATCGGTCTACTGGAAGTGAACGTCCAAGCACAGACGACGCCGGGCAGGCTGAATTAGTGTTAGAGCATTAGTGGAGGAGCCGACCACAAGTAGGAGGCGAGCCGGTACAAGATTCGGTATAAACCATGTTGCAGTTTGGCAAATTCTTATTGACGACAATCGTCATCCTTATCACAATCGCCGTACACAGGAGCTGATACCCTCCGATTTTGCACCCAGGAGGAACTTCTGCGAGTGGTACCTCAGGCAGTTAGAGGAAAACCCTAATTACGTAAACTATGTTTTTTGGACAAACGTGGCAACATTCACGAGGTCAGGACTTTCAATTATGCATAACGATCACGTTTGGGCTCGCGTGAATCCGCTTACTTCACGGCAGGGCAGATTCCAACACCAATGGCGGCTGAATGTGTGGGCTGACCTTTATGACGGGCATGTCATCGGTCCCGTCACTATACCATCACGTCTGAATGGTAGCAACTATCTAACATTTTTACAAACGGAATTCGAAGAGGCGATTAACGACTTTCCTGTGGCTCACTGGGATTACTTTGAGAACCAAAGAAACATGGTGTTTCAGAATAATGGAGCTCCGGCGCATTTTACGCGCAACGTACGAGAACATCTTAACGTTCGCTTTCCGCGAGGATGGATTGGCCGCGGAGGACCGGTGCTATGGTCTGCTCATTTTCCGGACCTCACATCCTTGGACATCTTTTGTGAAGTTATGTGAAGGGCAGAATGTATTTCTCCGATTGCCCAACGGTTGCCGAGATGGAACAGCGTGTTAGATTGGTTTTCGCATCAATAACACCGACGTAGTGCGAAATGCCACACGACCCCCGACGAGCCACACTTGGAGCCGTTTCTGTACATTTGACGCTATGAAAAAGTAAGTGTTCGTTTAGGTTGTTTCGTTAGGTTAGGTCTTTTAAAAAATTAGTCGTTCCGCGCATCAGGTAGCAATGTAGGTACATTCTGCGTAGTTTACTCTTTAATTTTACTGAAATAGGGTTTTCACATCATTGAAAATAATATTTTATTTTATTTTTTTGGGGTATGTTATTCAGCGTTACTACGGTTCGGTCGGTTAAATATTGTGAATGGACTTGTTATAAGGCCCCATTTAACCATCTTTCGGCTTTATGGGTAGTTTTGTAACACACGGTATAGAAAAGAAAGTTTACTATCATTATTACCCCTTTTACATTTCACGGAGTTTATAATAATAAAATAAAATAAGATTCTTCTCAATTCAACTCTCAGCAACTCAACATCTTAGGACCTATCAAATTTCTTGTTCCTGGGTTATATAATTCAACACATTATAAAGAAGTGAGTTAAGACATCCGGCGCAGTGAAGTGAGTCACAGTGTTACATATGTGTACCTTGCGATCCCTGAAGAGCACACTCGCGGTGACCTTCTCGCGCATGCGGTTGCGTGCCGTCTGGTCGAAGGCGGCGCGGTAGAGGCGGCAGCGCCAGCGGTGGTGCAGGCGGCGCAGCGCGGCGTCCGCGCGGCCCAGCAGGCGCGGCGCCGGGCACGCCGGCCACGCGCCGCACGCCGGCGACAGGTGGCGCGCTGGCAGCCGCACCCACAGCCCCAGCAGGTAGCGGCGCCGCGCCGACGCACACCACGCGCGCCACAGCACGCGCGCCGCGCCCGCCGGCCCCGCCTGCGCACGCATACCCCGTCACCCTCACTCGCCGCACGCACATTCGCGCCGTCAAACGGTAATGTGCGCGCGCACTACTTACGTCAACTCGCCCAAGTAACGACCCCTTCGATTTCTGTTGTACTCTCCTTGCCTGCACATAAAAATACATCATCAAATGATTAACAATTAAATGGGACTGACCTGACGCCATATTGTGATAACATAGCTATTAATTAAAATCAATAACCGTGAAAAATGTGTTTTAATCTAGCAATTCAATAACTAATTCAATTTATGATTTTATTATTTTAATATGTATGTACTAAATACTCATTTATTAATTTACTTTTTGGCAAAATATTACCAACAATAAAAAAACCCGTTTAAAAATTATTTTTAAAACTAATTGACTTCAATAAATTTAGTGAAACTAAGACTCGGTCAAATAAATATAAAAGTGGAAAATTTATTTTCTTTTCAAACCTTATTTTTCCATTGAGAGTTGACAAATCGCGGTCATTCGAAATTATTAAGGTGATCCTATTCTTATTTAAATCACACTGTACAGTAAACAATGCCTTGGGTAATTATAGTCTTACCAATAATCATAAAGAAAACAATGAAAATTGTGTATTTAAGTAAGTTATCAATTGGTAATATAAACAGGCGATTCAACTCCCAGGTCTGTCATCAGCAGCAAGAACCGCAACGCTGCACTACGCTAGAGCACACAGTGACACAATACACGCACCCGGTGCGCCCGCCAGGCTCGTGCGATGGTGCGCTGTGCGCGCAGGCGGCGGCGCGCAGCGTGGCGGCGCCAGGCGCGCTGCGCCGCCACCACCAGCTGCTGCACGCGCGCCGCCCGCAGCGCTTCCAGCTCCCACACCTGCGCACCACCATCTTACTCACTCTCTTGTCTCGCTCACTTTACAACACATGCCGACTACTCTTTCTTATATAGAAGTGCTGTATCTAAATCCTATATAAAAGTTCGTAATAACTTTTATATTTTCATTAACGGTTTCCCGCGCAATCTATAAACAAGTATTTAAGTTCAACACTTTATTTAAATATTTGTAAAAAGAAAACTATGTCGGCCGTAAAAAAGAAGTGACGGCAATATAGTGCAGACTATATTAAATATGGATTCATAGAATATTTGACAATTTCTTCTTTGCCCTTGTGCCTTCTTTGTTCAAAAACATTATCAAACGAAACGATGAAACCTTCAAGACTTCAAGATCATTTAAATAAATTGCATTCAAATACATAGGACAAAAATATAGCATATTTTCAAGACCTGGAAAAGAAGCATAATGCTCAGCCAAGTGTATCAAAACTTTTTTCGGTGGCTGCTAAGCGAGACGATGATGGACTTCCAGCTTCATACAATATCTCTTTGTTAATTGCTCAAACATTTAAACCACATACAATTGGAGAAACGCTGATTTTGTCGCGAATAAAAGAAGTTATAACTACTGTGATCCATAAACCGGCGGCAGACATAATTCGAAAAATTTCTTTGAGCAATAGTTCCGAATTGATGAAATGGCTGAAAACAAGTAAGAGTCATTGTGCAATCATCTGAAGACTAGTCAATTTTCTATTCAGATGGATGAGTCCACTTTACCAACTTATGAAACATAATTGTGAAGGTTAAGAAATCGTGACAAAAAAAAGAAACATTTTAAAAATAAAAGTTTTATAAGAAAAATTACACCACTCTTATACTCTTTCTATCACCTACATTCTTCTTACCTCTTCCTACTTTTATTCAGCTTTGTATGACTAATGGTGAAAATTTCAACCGATTGATCTTTCACATAGAAGTTTTATTCAAATCAAATCAAATAGTTTATTTGTTATTTACAGGTACCAAAAAGGTCTTAATTAATTACAAATAAAGCTCAGTCTGTGATAGCTCGTAGATTACATATTCATAATAATACATTAAATTGTTCATCATTCATGTTAGATTAGATTATTAATACATTTTATTATATGTCATATAATACAGTCAAGTCTGAAAGCTCGACAAAAATTCATCAGTAGAATAAAATGAATGTTCAATTAGAAAGTGGAACAATATATTTTTGAAAATATTTATATCGTTACACTCTTTGATGCTATTCGCGATCTTATTGTATATCTTTGGACTTGGAGCCGTAGTTAAAACACTTTTCTCATACACTCATATACTCTGCTTCTATTGCGAAATCTCGAAATCTACAGTTTAAATAGTGATGGATATTGCCTTGGTGGGGCCAATTGTCCCGATTTCAATCCGGGTCGAAGAACCAGAAAATGGTGCAGTGATGGGGTCTCGGGCTCGATTCCCGGGTCGGGCCAACATTTGTTACGCGAGATCAATTCTGTTGTGGACTGTGTGCGTGGTTCTCTGTAACTAAACAAGATGGCTGATGTGGCACGTGGCAGTCTTGGGCAATGCACTCGCTATTACCTAATCTATCATCTAGCCAGTGCCCTGCGCTGGAATTAAACTTGAGCTGTTACGAGAAAGAGGCCACAGTAAATAAAACAATTTGAACAGCTCAAGGCAATTTAAAAGGAGCACTTAGCGGAGTGGGGTTCCTTCTGCTTCAGCGGCCTCGAGGAAGATGCCCCTGGTATTGCGTCTGCGTTGGAAGAGGCGGTGCGCGACTAGAAATTGCGCTATGCGAAGCAGTTACTTCTAGATTGTTCTGTGGCCGACTGCCACAGAGGTGCAATCACAACTAGCGTTGGTCTTTACGTGCGATGCAAGAGGACGAGCGACGGCAGCTGACGTCCTTTTATTTGCCAGCCATCTTCACTTCTATTTGGGTCGAGGGCGCGCTTCCTCATTGACGACAAAATCACGCCACATAACATAGCTTCCCCCCCCCCCTTTCAGTGCGTGTGGAAGGAATACGCGGATGGGATGGAGAGAGGCACTGGCTAGATATCAATCAAATAAACATAATGCGAGAGTACCCGTTTTCCGCGCAACCATGTCTGATAAATAAATCTATTTCAAATATATGTACAGTGATGGTACGGTAAGTAATTTTAATTTCGTGAAATAATCCTTACAGCACACACATAGCACGGATACACCTTTTTTGACATTCAAACACTTTATCCCAGTAAGTGGCATTTCATCAAAAGATTATTGCATATCTAAGCCTGGACGTCACACAACCATGAACAGTTATAAGTAACGTGGGGAGATGAACTTTTATTGCTAGCATATATAGGTTATAAAATAACTGAGACACTTTTTTGCATACAAATTCAATACGGCTTTGCCATTTCAGATTTTCATCAATGTGAACTCCAAGAAACTTTCTTGTTGTTATTATTTGAACTTCTTTGTCATCATACTGAATTTTTGTATTAAAATTACGATTAGTTTTTTGTTTAAATTATATTATTTTAGTTTTATCTATATTTATTATTAAATTATTGTCTTGTAATCACTAAATTATTGAGTTTAAGCTACTATTTATTGTTTTTATTATAATAATAACTGTATAGAAGTGCGTTGGCTATCAAAAGGAAATTGTCTAACTCGATTTTACAATGTGTTGGAAAACAAAGACACAGAGTTGCGCGTCAACCTCATCAAATCAAAGAATGGTATCGCATACCTGACAGACCTTTGTAAATTGCTTAATGATATGAATGTCAAACTCTAATGCGATGACTTTAACTTAAAAATAATGTGTTCGCTGCTTTCGTAGCCAAGCTGCTCTTACATATGAAGAATATCGGCAGACTGAACTCACCATTTGACGGTTAATTTGACTGAGAGTTGGTAGTACAGAAATAGGTTAGCGGAGTCCAATGTATTATCAGATTTAAATCTTCTGTCAGGTCGTGGTACCACCCCGATTTGAGCCGGCTAATACGTGCAACAGCAAAGGCTTCTGGGTAGCTCTACCACTATTCAATAGACAATATATTTAATAATAAATAATAACAATAAGTCTTAGGGTGATTTATAGACATTTTAATCTAAGAAATCACCCAAGACTATTGTTATTATCTGATAATGGAAAATATACCACCTTTCTTATTTCGATAAATTTTATTCATTTATTAAGATGTAGCTGCTGAGAAGATGATTTCTTTTGCGTGTTCCAGCCTACTTGATGGAAGTTAGTCATTGTACTGGAACTATTGGAAAAAGAAAATTTCGTGGATGATGCGTTTGCGTAAAGAAAAATGCGTAATAGAATACCTCCATAGGTCGGCAGGAATTTCTTGCATTTTTTTAGACTTCGATGCAAGCGGGTTTTCCTCTCTAACACACACACAATTTTAAAATAACTCGACACTTATAATTATTTTCTTCGAGTTCAAACCGAGATTATTATTTTCAATCAGTTTGGTTAGTGGGCAGCGGTGGCCGGTGCGATTACTTTTCGTTATTGAGTGACACTGACCCAGTGTTGTCAGAGTGAGATTACTTACGTTTCATATTTCTTGTGTTGAAGATGGGAATTAAGGTAATTAATAAAATAAGGTTTTATAGAAATATATATACTTTAGGTCAGAACATTGAAATTAAGGAGATGTGCACCATTTTAATAATATAAAGGTATGCCCCGTAGCGCTTTAGGGTCAACAGCAGGAGACATCGAACTATTTAAATGAACTGGTGCTCAGCTCTCGACACTGCAACGCAGCAGTCCAGGGACCCGGTTACCAAAACTCACGCACAATGACACTTGTTTCTGAGTAATTTTAGCGTATAATGTTAATTTGTGTGTGTTTTAAAATGTTTAAATTGTAACGATTTGTAAATAAAACTCTCTTTTAACGCTAGACGACGACTTCATTACTATCGCGGAGACTCCTGGCAAGGTCTCGCTCTCACTGCGGCTAAGACACCTTCAGCCGTCAGAAACCCCGATCAGTCTTGTGAGTCTGCTTGACTTGAAAGAACTCCATCACGTTATCTTGACATGCAGTCTCTGTCCGTCTGTCACCTCAGGCCTGATGGTGCAGACATCCCGGACTTATATTAGTGTATGTATATTTATATGGTCAGGCTAGGGTATTATAGGGACTGCTAGGTATAGGAAATTTAGGGTCTGTAGGGTCTCATACTCTTTCCTACTATATTCATGTGCAGCCAAGTAGTCGAACTATTGAAGGTAAGTTGGGTCAATATTTAAATAAATAGCACTGTACATACATAGTTCTCTACTGCAACTATATAAAAGTTGTACCACGAATGGGTTAGCTCGACCGCGAAAGGACCGCGCTCGCCCAGAGCACCAACGTGACATAGCACCTCAATGCTGTTGTGTTTCGTTGACTGAGTGTATTGAACAAGAGATCCTTTTTACTAGACACAAGGCATTCCATCGTAGTCCTCAGTCTGGCATCTGCATATTGATTCTTAATTGAGGATAGATGTCTATGAGCCAATTATCCGCTTACCATCAAGTGAGCTGCGTGTTCTTCTGTCATACTTATTAAAAAAAAATTATAGGCCCGACCGTGCGAGGGCTGCGTATGAAGACGCGCGTGCGGCCGTACGCGAACTCTGCGCTGGGGATGGGCAGCGAGCGCAGCAGCGCGCGCGCGCAGCGCACCGGCGAGGAGTCCGCCGTGTCGCGGGGTGTGCGGGGCGCGCGGGGGGCGCCGGGGGAGCGCGGCGCGCGGGGGCGCGCGGGCGGCGGGCGCCAGCAGCGAGTAGCGCGCCAGCACGCTGCGCGCGCACGCGGACTCGCACCAGCCCGCGCGCCGCAGCAGCGCCATCTCCATTATACTGCAACACACCGCGCTCACCGTCACACTTACCAAACCACAATGATCACTTAATATTTATCTATTAATTTAAGATTACTTTTACGCCTCTTAATTTTAAACTAGCTTTTTAGCGTCATTATGTAGCTGTAATTATACCAGCACTTTAGTTAATACGTTTTTATTAAATATTTAGGTGTAAGGTATGTTCGACTTAATTTAGTTTGCGTCATCGCAAACACATAACGTTCAAATTTGTTAGTATCGCGGTAGTATTGGGTGCACACGGTTTGCCAAAGAGCCGTGGAATAATTTGTAATTTGTGTGGATCCCTAGTGTGATTCAAGCTTTGGTAAAAAAATACACTATATACAGTATACTTGTGATCTCATTACATCCACCACACCACACACCACCCCTTTGCCCAGGTTTAAACATGGTCCATCGAGCCGGACAGGCCATGAGGAGGGGATGAAGCAGAGAGGCCGTGGGGTTACCGAGCTGACGTTATGAACCCGAAGACAGGAGACCGCGGGGAGCGGAGGAAGCTGAGGGGCAGTAAGGTCAACGTACCGCCATCACGAGCCCGAAGACAGGAGACCGCGGGGAGCGGAGGAAGAGGACGATACCGTGCCGACATCACCAAAAGGTTGCGGAGAGCGGGGGAAGCTGAGAGTCAGAAGATAGGAGGACGTCAACGTACCGAAGTCACCAGGAGGCCGTGGGGAGAAGAAAAATGTGAGGGGCCGTAAGGTCAATGTTCGCGACGACCTAACAACGCTAAGAAACAAAGTGATAAAGAATATTGTTTTTTGTATTAATAGTGAAATTACCGATAAAACTGGGTGAAAACGTGTGAAAAAAATATAGTTGTGTAGCATGTTTATAGCTCTTAGTATATTTGTATAGAATGTCGTTTTGATAGCAAGTGATGTAAACTACTTTTATTGTATTAAGAAAAATCGACCAATCGCAGCGCGTCGTATCGTAGAACTCTAGAAGTTTTTAATTAACTGCGTAATAGTTCATAGTGAAAATAATGAGAATAATTTTACGTTCTAAAAGAGTTGTAAATATGACATTGAATTAGCATAAGGCTTATAGATTAAGGAAGTGTAGGAATGTTTTGTATAATTAAACTCATTTGGTAGTTATAGAAAAATCAAAGAATTCATGTACCCAAATATTATGAAAATTTGGGACATTTCGTTTAATAACTTTTTACAATGTTAATGTTTTGATTAACCTTTATGATATACTAATAAAGTACCAGACTACCGGTTTGATGATGTATAGCATGTTAGTGTAGTAATTAGTTTTGTATAGAAAATATTGTAATTTATGCCATTTGCACAGTGAAAAATTTATGCAATAAAGAGGCAAAACGGAAAATGGCAAGCGGCTCACTGTAAGGTACAGCCAAAGTCTACCTTAGGGGCTCGGGGACCCAGTACCAGTAGTAGTGTGAAGAACTACCAGTGACAAGCAGTGGTATCCGGTAGTAGCTGAAGTGACTAGTAGCAGTATATAGTGAATAGTGAAAGTGTTAGCTAGCCGAAAAAGGTCGTAACTGACATTCGCAGTTACATATAGTGAAAGTGGTAACTGATATCCGCAGTTACACAAGTGATAAAATCAGCTAGTTTAGTTAATAATAGCTGCTAGTAAGTAGCGTTAGAAAACCAGCCACTACCAATAGGTATTTGATACCACCGTACAATTTAAAGAAATCTTTTGAAATATACAGTGACCAACCAATAGTGAATAACCGTAGTTGAACAACCGTGGTCAATAAACAATAGTTATAAAATTTCGCGACTAATCAATCAGTCGAACCGCTGGCCACTACCATGCTATTTGTATTTTTTAATCGTGCATTTTGATTTGAACCACAGTCTACAATATCTCAGCGGCACCCACAAAGACGGCAATGGAAGTACCCACCGGAACCTATAGGTGTAGGACGTGAGCGATTCGCGAAATATCTTCGACAACATTTACTCCGAAGAGTTTCGCCCGTCCGGCACAGTCAACGTGCCGACGTCACGAGCCCGATAGGTGAACTTCAACGATCTGATGTCACCAGGAGTCTGCGGGGAGCGGAGGAAGCAGAGGAACTATGAGGTCAACGTGACGACGTCACGTTTTTTTAATTAAAATGTAATCATTAATTTTCAAAATGATTCGGCTCACCTAACAGAATATCTAAAGCGTAAGTTAATTTAAAAAATCGGATGATCGTATTACAAAAGAATACTTTATAAGCCGATTAGAATCTTTTGAAACAATATGGAATGCTAGAGGAGATACCCACTGAAAAGAATGGAGTAACTCGAATTGTTACTGTAAGACGCAAATAAAACCTAACCAAACGAGCAAAGTCTAAACTGTGCTTTTCGCCAGTTACGAAGCAGGTAGTTCATGTGTAGGACATCATGATGTGCATTAAGGTTAATTGTGTGTTTAACGTTTTTTTTTTAAGTAACACTTGTTTCGCAATCGCTTTTAAACTTATATGTAGGTAATTTGTAACTTTAGGTATTTTTATGTTCAAAATTTTAAAATATAGGATTTATTTCTACTGCTAAATTTATCATTCGTCACAAATGAGTACTGTTGCGCGCCATAGTTGATGCCTGGTATATGGCACCAGCGCCATCTACTATCGAGTAGCAGCAATAGGAGCGTCAAGATCTGTGAATGTCATGTGTAATGTCCATATCAAACATATGCCGGTAGTTGTTGGGAGCACTAAGCTCGAAATTATTGACGAGTATGTTTATCAGGAACAAAAAGTCCGACTAGGTAAGTCCAGCTTCGATTGAGAGGTCAATGGGCTGATTCAATTTGGCTGGACAGCATTCGGGAGATTACGACGTGTCTTTTCGTCAGGCATACTTGAAAATCTTAAAGTTAAATTGTACAACAAGTACGTGTTGTCAGTGATGAATTATGGATGTGAGACGTGGTCTTTCTCTGCCGGCCGTATGAGGTAGCTCAAAGTTTCTCAGCGAGCTATGGTGAAGGTTATACTCGGAGTTTTTCTGCGTGATAGATTTAAAAACGAGAATATCCGTAGTAGAACCAGGGTAACCGACAGTGCGACAGATAAGTAAGCTGAAGTGGCAATGGGCCGGCTATATAGTTGGAAGAACTGCCAACTGGTGGGGAAGAAAGGATCTCGAGTGGCAGGCTCGTATCGGAGGTCTAGAGCGTCGCCCTACTAGATGAAGTGATGACTTGGTTAGACATGCAGGAAGTTTACTAATGCAGGTGTGTCAGGATGGTGCTCTGTGGCGTTCCTTGGGGGAGGCTTATGCTCCGCAGTGGACTTGTGAAGGGCTGTAATGATGTGGAAAAATAATGATGATACTTTATAAGTTTTTTGATTATCACTTATTTTAAAATATGTAGCGTGTAAGATATATAAGTGCGTGTTGCGAGCATGAGAAGCATACAAAGATAGGTGTAGGCTACCCCTGCGTGCGGATCTGGTGGCGCAGCAGCGAGGCGTCGAAACGGTGCGGGCGCAGCGCGGCGTCAGCACGCAAGCAGCGCACCAGGCGCGGCGCCGCCGGCAGCCGCCGCACCAGCGCGCCCACCAGCGCGCGCTGACGGCACGCCAGCGCACAGGGCCGGCGCGGGGAGCCGCCCGCCGCCAGCCCTGCGCCCGCGAACAGCGCCGCCAGCAGCGGCTCGCGCGCGCCCGCGAGCACGGCCGCGCAGCGCCGGCACAGCGCGTCGCGGTT
The DNA here is from genome assembly GCA_907164705.1 of Parnassius apollo. Taxonomy (NCBI): domain Eukaryota; kingdom Metazoa; phylum Arthropoda; class Insecta; order Lepidoptera; family Papilionidae; genus Parnassius; species Parnassius apollo. Next base: position 4,703,779 of record CAJQZP010001262.1, read on the forward strand.
CTTCTGCACGATGCCGCGCGCGCTGTACACCACGGGCCCGCCGAAGTGCACCACCCTGCGCACGCGCACACGATCAGCGACTACTCCGCACACGCTCAGCGACCACTCCACACACGCTCAGCGATTACTTCACACACGCCCAGCGACCACTCCATACACACTTACATAGCCGAATTTCCATCACATCAGCCCATCTCGATGAAAAACAGCCATCAACGCCCGACAGGACTATACTACCCGAGAAAATGTGCAAGCATCAGTTCACTCTCTATTTCCTCACTCTCATAGTCCGATAAGACGGATAATCCAACAGAACCGAAAAGAGATCACACGTAAAACACAAGGATTTTACGTGCTATCCGAAGCACAGGGGTGAAACACCACCAACTTACTGACACCAATAACTTATCGTGGTCCGAGCCCAAGTTCAAAGCCGCGTTTACAACCACTAAACCAACGAGGCAATCAAACAAATATACTAAACAAATGTTGGCGGCTTCATAGCACAGTGATTTAAAAATTAGTTACAACGCTGAGGGCCACTGGCTCGAACACCACCCGGAACAAATATTTGTATGATCTACAAATAATTATTCCATGTCTGAATATTTTTCTTATCAAATTTTGTACATAAACTACCTCCACAATACAGAACAATTAATACCTTATCGTGAATCTTCACAGTTTTAAAAATATTCGCTATCATATATTAGTATAAAGAAGAGGGTACCCGCGGATCGCCGCGAACAACAATAGCTCCCTATTAAATTCATTTTAAAAATAGTTATAAGAAGTAATTAAGCGTTCTAATAAGTTTATTAGTGAAAGAGGAACTCAAATGTTATGTGACATTCTAATAGTGTGTATAAATGGATTAATTATAAAGTTACAAACTGTGCAACAAAAAGTGTAAATACAGTTTATAAAAGCGACGATTTTGTGTTAATTCAGGGCTTTTTCTTCTTTTCCTGCGAAGTAAAAGTCATGTATTTGTAAGTAGTAAATAATTGTGATTAAATCCAGTGTTAACGGACGATATAAAATTATTCACCAAAACCAACTTCATATCCGATTTAAAAAAATTGTAAGCCACTGGTAACCGAAGTCTAATTTCGCCGATGATACTAATAGCCCAGCGGTTTACCAACTCGGAGTGATATCTACGTGAACCACGATCGAATCTCGTCAATACTATTCTTTTTCCTAGTTTTGAGGCCGAATACGAAGAGAACTGACGAAATTTAATGTATTTCTCTTCACTACAACTTTAACCTGAAGTAATTCTAAGCGTTAAAACATTATTTGTAGGTTTGTTCGGTTTCTTCACAAGGTGACCGCAGTTTTAAAATTTAATTAAACACTAAAAATGTAAATATCAAGACCCAGTCGGAAAAGAATGTACAGAGTAGTGCAAGCACAGAGACCGCAAATAATGTCATAGTCAATGTATTGTCCGAAAGCATGGGGTAAGTACATAATTAAGAAAAACCGAAATACTTCGGATGTGAAGTGATTGACCAGTCGGAGTAGTCTTGTGAGAATTTACATACACAGTACCTATCCCCACTATGGGGCTATCACCGACTTTTTAGTTTTTTTTCTTTATTATTTATGCAATTTGCATTACGGCATCTTGTAAGACTCACAAGAACAAACATTTTCAGTTATATGAGGTTCTCTAAGAAGAGAAGAGTGTGGTTTGCAAGATGATGTTGTGACCAGGATTAAGAAAGGAATACTTCGGTGGTTTGGTCATGTGGAAAGAATTAATGAGGAAAGAGTGACAAGGAAAATTTATGTTGCAGAAGCGAATGGCAGAGTCGGAAAGGGACGTCTTAGGCGAAAATTTATCGACCAAATTGGCGATTTATTAAAAACGGGCCAAATTAGGAGTACCCTTAACCGACGAGCATGTATGCGTAGGTGTATGGATGTGAAGGAGGCGAGAGAGGTGTGTCAGGATCGTGCCAAATGGAAGTCTGTAGTCTCTGCCTACCCCTCTGGGTGACAGGCATGAATGTTTATGTTTTTTTTAATGTTCTTTACGTACGATGAACGAATTAAGAAAAAAAACCGTTATCAATTCAATAACTTTTCGAACAATATTTTATAACGAATAAAGTACAGAATTTATAATCTATAGGAACTAATATTATAAATAAGAAAGATTTATTTAAGAAGTCAGCAATGCTCTCTGTGTTGTTCATTACTCTGCATACTGAGCTAGCTCAGTCAAATATAATATAATCAAAGCCCGTATGGCTTTGATTATATTATACATGTCTATATAAACAAAGCGTACGGGCGGCGCGTGGTTTGCTGCGAAACGAGCAAGGTCATTCGCGTCGTATTCGGCCTTAAACTTATTAATTTCAAATTGCAATATGAGTTTCTTCGATAACATTACATTTCGAAACACACGCACTCAATCTATGTCAGAAGATCTTACTTGTGGTGAAAGTAGTTCGGATGATTCGAAACTAGATGGCACTACATGTAGTTTACCGAACTTATCAGGTGATGAAAATAGCATTCAAATTCAAAAACTTAAAGAACACATAGCACACCTAACCTTGCAACTAAATTCAGCTCATGAAGAAATAAATAATTTGTCCATAGAAAATCACGAGCTAAAAAAAGCCGTTCAGCCGTTTAGCATCGAAACATGAAGTTCTAAAAAAGCCACCAAAAATTAACGAATGATGTGAATACTCCTAAAAAAAGTTTGAAAATATCCACTCCACCAAAAAGACACAGAACAGGCTTAACATAACTCGTAGTACGCTTATAAGTCAAAAACCTATGACTGACCCTACGATCACACAACAAGATAATATAGTCCAATTAAGCGACTCAACAAGCATCAAATTAAAACCTGTCAGGAAAAAAATATGTATTATAAGTGCCAATAAAACAAACAAGGTATTATCTATCGCTGAGGATACGTTTTTGAATACCGAGATATGCCACTACATTTTCCCGAATTGTGGAATTTTACATCTAATTAGCAATTTGAATAAAAAATAGTAAATTATACGAAAAACGACTACTGGGTAATTTTTATAGGAGAAGAAGACTTTTGAAAAACAAATAATTACTTTGATATCATCAAAGAAATGAGGAATACTCTACAAAATATTCAGCATACTAATATTATCCTGTGCCTTCCAACATACAAATGTAACAATTATTCCGCTATGTTTAATTGGAGGATAGAAACTTTTAATAATTTGTTGTACCTATATCTCAACACGTTTAACTACGTAAAGCTATTAGATTCTAATCTTAATCTATTCTACGATTATAGTATGTTTTCTAAATGTAGTGGGAGATTAAATAACTATGGATTGATGAATGTCATGCGTAACCTACTAATAATGATAAGTAACCCTAACTTAGGTCTAGAAATATATCCAGAGACTAAAATTAATGTCAATAAAGAAACTATCCCCACAGACTTAAATTCAAATTTTTTCTATTGTAATCATATGTAGGTATCTCATGCACCAACATACTGCTGGCTTTCTAAATAAATCTGATGTATTAACTGTTCATATTCAGGAATTATTTAAACAAACATATAGATATAGATGTATTGTGTATTACCGAGCATTTCATAATGTCTGGCCATGAATAATTAATTCAAATATCCAATTACAAGCTAGCAACATGCTATTCAAGAACAAATGTAAAACGAGGAGGAGCCTGCATCTTGATAAAATAATGTCTTGATACACAGAATTACCAGACATCATGAAATACTCTATAACAGGATATATTGAATGTTGTGCTATAAAATTAATAAAACAAAACACGATAATTTTATGTATTTATAGACCTCCAAAAATATGTAATATAGACAAATTTTACGAAATTTTAGACTCTATTTTAAAAAAAATATGTAATAACAAAAAAGTTATATAATAATATGTGGTGATTTTAATATAGACATTCTGAAAAGGAACAGATTAGCAACAGAATTTGAATGCTTTCTTTTGAGCTACAACCTTAAATTGGAAATTAACCAACCTACAAGACAGGACAGCAATACCTGCTTATACAATTGTGCTCATAACTTGAAACAAAAGTGCAAGTGCCAAATAATAGACTTAGCCTTATCAGACCACACAGCTCAGATTCTAAAAATAAAAGCTAATAAATTACGACAAATAAAATTTTGGTGGAAAACAATAAGAGACACGTCCAACGATAATATAAATAAATTCAATAAATATCTCCAACAATTATCATTTTCAGACGTTTACAATACTGACGACCCTAATAATGCCTATGATATATTAAAACTACTTTTACGGATTTTATCGCGTTTATTTTTCCTTTTTATTTTTAATTCCCGACGTTTCGGGCGCTTTCCAGCACCCATGGTCACGGGGGACTGAGATGACTGACGTCCCGATGTCATTGTTAAACCCGGAGTACCTTCAGCTTTTTAATTATTGTTTATGGTCCGATCTATGCAAAATGAACTGACTATGGCCTGAGGTCTTGCAGTGGTATGCTTGGGTTTAGTTTTAATTTTATTAATTATAGGATCCCAAGCAGGTGGTAGTACCCAGCCTCCTTCTCTATTGAAATTAGGATGTTTTTTAATTTCAATAGCCTCACGTATCATCCTTGGTAGGAATCGGTGTTCTTTCGCGAGGATTTGTGGTCTATCAAATCTGATGTAATGGTTGGGGCCGTCTAGGATATGATCACAAACTGCAGACTTCCCGGAACGTTGATGCTTCACATCAGCTATATGTTCTTTTACGCGGGTCCTAATTGATCTTTTGGTTTGTCCTATATAAGAGAGACCACATTCACAATCAAGCTTGTACACTCCTGCATCTTGTAGAGGAATATGACACTTGACGGATGGTAGGAACTGACTAATCTTCTTCGGCGGCTTGTAGAATGTTCTAATAGAAGCTCGCTTCAAGATAAAGCCAATCTTGTCTGTGACACCTCTGACATATGGTAGTACAGCAGGCACACGCTCGACTGTGGCCGGCTTCACTCGGTCACTGTGACGTAGGCGCGGGACCCGAAGCTTGTTGTCGTGCAGAACTTGCTTGACGTGCTGAAGCTCGGCGGCCAGGTGTTTGCTGTCACAGATCCCTCGTGCTCTCTGTAACAAAGATTTGCCCACGGTAGCTAACTGTGAAGGATGGTGGTGAGATTCACCGTTTACTGAAGAATCCGCTCAAGTGATTGCCCTATTGCAGTCGGGGATGCGGCAGTGTGACGTTGCTCGACAGTTGAACCTGTCCCGTTTTTCAGTTCGACGGGTGTTCCAACGTTTTCAGCAGACTGTTGGTTATGTTAGAAAACTGAAGGGATCTGGAATAAAACGGTGCACATCAGAAAGAGATGACCGTTTCATTGTTACGACATCTTTACGAAACCGTTTTACAAATGCTGTTGAGTTGCAACAACAGCTTCGATCAACTCGGAGAACATCTGTGAGTATTTCTACGGTAAGAAGGTTACAAGAAAAGAGTTTAACAGCCCATAGACCTGCTAAAGGTCCAATACTTACTGCACAGCATCGCAAAGATCGCCTAGAGTTTGCTCGCAATCATTGCGAGTGGACTCTAGAACAGTGGCGGACCGTACTCTTCTCTGATGAGACGACGGTCTGTCTCTTCCGCAATGACAGACGTAGAAGGGTCTACAGAAGACAGGGGGAGAGGTTCACATAACCCTGCTTCGAAGAATCCATCGGATACGGGGGTGAATCGTGTATGTTTTGGGGCGACATTTCCGTCGACGGGAAAACGGAACTTGTGTGCGTTTCCCGGACTCGGGGTGGCCGTGGGCAAGGGTGGGCCGAGTGTATTATTAAAAAAATAACATAAAAAAATCATGAAATTTTTATCGATTTAGAAAATATCAAAATTATGTTATAAAGTACAATAGCTTTGCCATATCTATGCAAGCATCAAGCACCAGTAGCGCGTTAGCACTGATATTGACGGTTGTGTATTATATTGCGAAATTAATATTCCGAGTGACTTGTGTGCGATGTCTTACTCAAACGAAGAATATTTTAATATATTGATGTGTCTCGGGAAATGTAACTGCAATTATGCAGCAGCACGAAGACTTTACGGGGGGTGCTTTGCTACTCCACGAAATATACAATTGCCGTCAGCAATAACGTTCCAACGACTTCACATTCGTATGCACAATACTGGCAGTGTGCATGGCCGTGATCAACAACGTAGAGATTCACGAAGACCGAGGATGTACGACGACGACATCGAGGAGCACATTCTCGACATGTTTGAGGAAGATGCGACGCGGAGCACGCGCTCGGTGGCACGTGAACTAGGTGTGAACCATATGCGCGTTTGGAGAGCCCTCAAAGATGGAGAAGCCAGCACCCGTATCATTATCGTCGAGTTCAGTGTCTTCTTCCCAACGTCTACGAGCCGCAGAATGGATTATTATAGATGGTTACTTGATAAGATTGAAGGAGATCCTGAGTTTTTGAACCGCGTACTTTTTACGGATGAATGCTCTTTTGTAAGAACAGGTGTATTTAACGCTCATAATGAACACGTATGGTCAACGACAAATCCGCGTTCGTATAAACCAAGCCACTTTCAACACCGATGGAAAATCAATGTGTGGGCGGGAATTATAAGTGACAAAATTATTGGTCCGTATTTCCTAGACCACACAATGAGCGGTGAAAACTGAACGATTTTTGCGAGAAGAACTAAGCAATGAACTTGACGAAATAAATTTAGACTTCGTTCGTTGCATGTGGTTTCAACACGATGGTGCTCCACTGCATTTCTCCCGTTGTGTAAGAAGTTTTTTTGGATACTGAGTTCGGTGAAAGATGGATTGGCCGCGGTGGACCGGTCAACTGGCCGGCACGATCACCTGATCTCGCACCTTTAGATTTTTATCTCTGGGGTACGATTAAGCAGACTGTATTCCAAAAAACATGCGATACCGAGGCAGAAATGCGTATACGTATAATCGCAGCCTTTGAAAAAATTAATTCCGAAATGTCTGTTGCAACGCGTGCGTGCAGACATTACAAGTCGGTGTCACAAGTGTACAGAGGTACAAGGTGGACATATTGAACAACATCTTCGTGCTCGTCAAGTAGACATAGTGATAAATTAGTGTTTGACTACAACAGCTGTGATGTGACGAGGTCACGACCTCAGTGTGCAGTTAGTGTAGGTAAGACGCGCGCGCGCGCGCCCGTCTTTGATGTACGTCACCGCCGGCCGCCACCCGCCGCTGTCGATAATTCCAGGCAAAGGTAATCAATCCACATAAAATTTACAAATATTATTTAATTAAAATTTAATTTGATTATTTTTATGTCGAGTTTTCTGAAGTAAAGTTATACGTTTAAATACTGATTCTGATAACGAACTTAACGGAAACCACAGGGTTTTTGTTACATATTGTATATGATAGAATAGAATATTGATTTATTTGCATTAAATGTAGGTAATTCACAAAAAGGGTGTTGACAGAGTACATAAAAGATCCGTACATTCTACCATTTTGGCAGCAAATATTATAAATTAAAATTTATTTCTATAATACTAGTAATTAATTATTAATAGATTTAATATGATAATTATGATTATAAATAGTTATTACATTATTGTGATTAAAAGTATTGCATTATTATTACATTATATCGATTTTTGAATTATTATTGCAGGTAGCTTATTACATTATAAATTATTAATACTAACAGATTATACAAAACAATTAATTAACTGAACGTTTTATATGGGTATCATCTAAAATGTCCCATACTGAGTAATAGCACCTTTCCAATAACAAAGAAGTAAGACTCTTTTTAAATATTCTTATCGGTTGATTTTTTACAAAATTAGGAATTTTATTATAAATGACTGGTGCCATGCCCATAACACTTTTTTTTAATAAAGCTGTTTGAAATCTTCCTGTGTACAATAAGTCTTAGTTCGTACTCGAGTTTCATTTAAGATATGAAATAAATGATGATTAAGTTTGACAAATAACGCTACTTCAAGAATATATAGACACGGAAAAGTTAATAATTTATGAGCTTTAAAAATGGGGACACAACTGTCAGTAGTCTTTAAATTAAAGATTGCTCTTATACAGCGCTTTTGGACTTTGAAAATGATTTCTCTATCGCCACAGTTGCCCCAAAATATAATACCATATCTTAAAATGGAAACCACCAGACCATGGTAAGCGACTAATACCGTTTTGATATTGACCTTTTTTGTCAGGTTATAGAGTGCATAAGCAGACACACTTAGTTTCTTACAGACATCATCTGCTTGGGCCTTCCATGTCAATTGGCTATCTATTAAAATACCTAAAAATTTTGCGACACTACTCTTTCTATTGTTTGACTATTATAATTTACATTTAGATATTCAGTGCGAAGTTTCTGGTAAAAGTGCATTATTTTAGTTTTATGAATATTTATAAGTAAATTATTATAATTCAGCCAGTTAATTATAGTTTCAATCGTAATGTTTATATCATTTTATAAAAATCTTCATTTAGACAATTTATTAGAGCTGTACTGTCGTCGGCAAATAATACCATTGGATGATGGATTTGACGTGGGCGGTCGTTTATATAAAGTAAAAATAATAATGGCCCAAGGATGCTTCCCTGCGGTACGCCGAATTTTATTTCTCTATAGGAAGACACATATTTGCATTCACGTTTAGATTTAATGCATGTTCTAGTAATCTCTGTACATTGTTTACGGCCAATCAGATATGATTTTATTAAGTTAAGAATGTTACCTCGAATGCCGTATGCGTTAAGTTTCTGTAATAGTATTTCATGGTTTACATAATCAAAGGCTTTCGACATATCTGTATATGTAGCACATATGGGGGTTCGGGTATCTAAATTAGTCATTGCCATCTTTAGTAAGTTAAAAACAGCCATATTTATGCTTCTGTTTTTTCGGAACCCACTTTGTTCATCGCAGAGTATGTTAAATTTAGCCAAAAATGTGTAAATTGATTCGGAAATAACTTTTTACATTATTTTAGAAAACACGGGTAGCAAAGCAATTGGTCGGTAGTTAGACAAATCTTCTTTATTGTTCTTTTTATAAAGTAGTTTTACTATAACCGTTTTCAGCTTTTCGGGAAATATTCCCACTAATATGCTTACATTAACAATATGGCTAAGAGGTCCAGATATGCTATTGCAAACAGATTTAATAACTTGCGTTGCAATGCCATCATAACCAAAACTTTTTTTTATTTTTTAAAGTTTTTATTACTCGTATTATATCTTGTGGTACAATCGGTGATATAAATGTCGAGTGTGGGTTATAATTAATTTTTTTAATGTCATCTGATACGTTTTTTGGTATATCTGTGATCTGGTCAATAAAAAAAAATTGTTGAATGATTCAGCTATTTCTTTAGGGTTCGTTATTAATAAATCATCTTTTTTATCTGAGAAATAGGTTCCGTAATAGTTTTTCTATTATTTATTATTTGCCACGATGCTTGATCTTGGATTTATTTCTGGAGTTTTGAATGAGATGGTTATTTTGAGCTTTCTGAGTCAGTTTAATTATCTTTTTGAATCTTCGAGAATATGTATAAAAATTGTTTTTATTTTCACATGTCGGTTTTAATCTCTTTTGTCACAGTAAATGTCGCTGCATTTTGCTACAAATCCGAATACCACGTGACACCCATTTAATTGATTTTTCAGAGCGTACTATAATCGACTTGAAAGGAAAACATAAATTGTATAATAAAAGGAATAAGTCGATAAAATTATCATAGGCATTATGATTTCTTATATTTACGCGAACATTGCACATGATTAAAACTACTTTTACGGATTTTATCGCGTTTATTTTTACTTTTTATTTTTAATTCCCGACGTTTCGGGCGCTTTCCAGCACCCATGGTCACGGGGGACTGAGATGACTGACGTCCCGATGTCATTGTTAAACCCGGAGTACCTTCAGTTTTTTAATTATTGTTTATGGTCCGATCTATGCAAAATGAACTGACTATGGCCTGAGGTCTTGCAGTGGTATGCTTGGGTTTAGTTTTAATTTTATTAATTATAGGATCCCAAGCAGGTGGTAGTACCCAGCCTCCTTCTCTATTGAAATTAGGATGTTTTTTAATTTCAATAGCCTCACGTATCATCCTTGGTAGGAATCGGTGTTCTTTCGCGAGGATTTGTGGTCTATCAAATCTGATGTAATGGTTGGGGCCGTCTAGGATATGATCACAAACTGCAGACTTCCCGGAACGTTGATGCTTCTCATCAGCTATATGTTCTTTTACGCGGGTCCTAATTGATCTTTTGGTTTGTCCTATATAAGAGAGACCACATTCACAATCAAGCTTGTACACTCCTGCATCTTGTAGAGGAATATGACACTTGACGGATGGTAGGAACTGACTAATCTTCTTCGGCGGCTTGTAGAATGTTCTAATAGAAGCTCGCTTCAAGATAAAGCCAATCTTGTCTGTGACACCTCTGACATATGGTAGTACAGCAGGCACACGCTCGACTGTGGCCGGCTTCACTCGGTCACTGTGACGTAGGCGCGGGACCCGAAGCTTGTTGTCGTGCAGAACTTGCTTGACGTGCTGAAGCTCGGCGGCCAGGTGTTTGCTGTCACAGATCCCTCGTGCTCTCTGTAACAAAGATTTGCCCACGGTAGCTAACTGTGAAGGATGGTGGTGAGATTCACCGTTTAAATATCGGTTTGTATGGGTCTTTTTCCTATACACAGTGTGACCAATGGTGTTATTAGGATTTCGGATGACTAACACATCTAGGAAAGGTAAGGAATTATTTGCCTCTAACTCCATAGTAAATTGAATTTTAGCGTTTATGGAATTAAGATGTTCTAAAAATGCAGTTACTTTGTCTGATGGTAAAATTGTGAAAGTATCGTCTACGTACCGCTTGTAGATCCTTGTTGTAACAGGTGCAGTAAGGAGGGCTTTCTCCTCAAAGTCTTCCATGAATATATCGGCGACAATGGGAGATACAGGTGAGCCCATCGCCACACCATCTACTTGCTTGTAAAACTCTTCCTTCCACAATAGATAGCCAGATGTAAGGCAATGTCTTAGTAATACTGCATATTCTGCTGGCATGTTATTTTCCTCTAGTTTCCTAGTTATAATTGAGATGCAGTCTTCAACAGGTAGGCATGTAAATAGAGGGGTGCGAAGTCAGAAGTCCTCCACGTGTGCCTGGTAGTTGCGAGTCCCTCTCGATACGTCTGGAGGGAAGAGCAGCAACTGGGCCGGTGCACCCTGGGCGCGGCGGTAATCTTCCTCGAGAAATGAGAAGAAATTCTTATTCCTTGGGGGAATGTTGCTGCCGCGGCTAATTATTCTGACATGGGGGGGGTCCATCCCGGACCAACAGTGCGTTCCTCTGCGTGACCCTCTGATCAGCAGAGGGCATAGCAGAGGAGCGAGGGCGGGCTCGGTGTGCACTTACCCTGCCTCCGGGCAGACAGTGAAGGATTCATCCTTTGCTGTCACCGCCGGTCTCGTAATCCCAGTCGAAGTGTCGTGGATCATGTCTCGCGGCTTTGATAAGGACCGAGGGTCTTGGCTTAATCGCCCGGACCGCGAGGGAGAAAACCTCTATAAAAAGTTACCCCGAATCCCAAGCGGCGACGCACCGCGAGGGGATGGATGGCTGACGGGGTTCTATGAACAAATCAGCCGCAAGTGCGGTCCTCGCCAGGGTACCTGCAGACCCCCTGGCGAGTAATAAATCCTCTAAATCTGCTTACCTTGGTACAGGGGTCTCTGCCAAGGTGGACGTTTAATTCCCCCATAATCGTGGGTACAAATATGGAAAAAAAACAAACAAACAAAAAAGTAGAGGAGAGGAGGAACGATGCGGGGACAGAGTCCGACGCCGCATCGAGCAGCGTGGGAGGCCCAGAGAGCTCCCGACGTGTGGGGCCTGGGACCGCGGAGAACAGTAAGTTCTTCCGCAAGCGGTCCAGGCGGGATGGCGACCAGGGGCCATCATCCGGTGAAGACGAGGTCTCGGCCCGGAAAATCCCCACCAACGGGCGGGGCGGGCTGAGAGGCAAGGGGAATGCCAATCAGAGGGCCGAACGAGCGGCAAAGCTTGCCGAGGAGGGGCGCCACCCGGGCGATACGGTATCAGGCGAAGAGACGAGTGCGACTGGCGGCTCCGATGTGGAGCGTAAGGCCAGATTCGTAAAGGAGGTGGAGGCCGCGATCAAGGTCGTGGCCAACAAGCAAAAGCCCGCCTCGAAGTTTAAGGCCATTCCCGGGGCCTCCGCCTCCATCATGGCGGCTGCGGAGGCCAACTTTGCTGGCGCCGGGCCTAATGCGGACGAGGTGGCAAAGCTGCGGGCGGACGTGGCCCGCCTGACGTCCGCCATGGAGACTCTCCAGAAGGAGAACGAGAAGCTCCGCGCAGACCTGGCCAGTCTACGTGAGCCTGCCTCTCGCGCGGCGCCCCAGACGCAGTGCCCAAGCCGGCCCGTGCCGGTGGAGAACCAGGTTCTGAACCTGGTCCGGCAGGAGCTGGCTGCCTTCCAGCACCGGTTCTCCGTGCTGGAGGGCATCGTCCTGCGCCCCCCCCCCTAGGGGCAAACAAGACGGCAGCGAGGCCGGCAACGGTCTCGTACGCGGCGGCCACGGCTGCCGCATCCAGGCCGGGGCCGTCTAGCCAGCCCTCGGGCGGGGCTGCAGTTGCCCCTCCCCCCTGAAAAGCCGGCTCTGGCAAATCCGGTACCGGCTGAACCGGCTCCGGCTAAGCCGGCGACGGGAAAGGGAGGCAAGACGAAGGCGAGAAAGGGCAAGGCGGCAGCACAGGTGGTGGCTGCACCAGCCCCAGTGCCTGCGGCGAATGTGCCAGCGCCAGCGGCAAGCCAGCTGCCGCCACCGTCACTGCCCCCCAGCTCCCTACACCTCCCGCGGCTGAAGCCGGTTGGCAGGTGGTCGGGAACAAGAAGAAGGGTAAGAAGGCAGCCAAAAAGGCCAAAGAGCAGGAGCGGCAGCGCCAGTTCAGGGCGCGCAAGATCGCGGCTAGGCTCCGCGCCCCGAAGACCGCAGCTGTAGTGATTACACTACAGCCGGACGCGGAAAAGAAGGGCGTTACCTACCGCGATCTGCTCGCGAAGGCGAAGGAGGCGGTGGATCTCGGGGAGCTCGGGATCACCGGGGGCCTCCGGCTCAAAGTCACCCAGACGGGGGCCCGTATGCTAGAGGTCCCCGGGGAATCCAGTGGCGCGACCGCGGACGCTCTGGCTGCGAAGCTCAGAGCGTCTCTGGACGCGGAAGAGGCCCGGGTGTCCAGGCCCGTCAGATGCGCAGACCTGCGCATCATGGGTCTGGACGACTCGGTATCGGAGGAGGAGTTGGTGGCCGCCGTCGCCAGGTCCGGGGGGTGCACTACTGACCAGGTTAGGTCAGGCGCCATACGCCCGGACCAACGGGGCATGCATGCCGCCACGGTGTGCTGCCCTGTTACGGCGGCCAAAACCATAGTGGAGGGCCGAAGGCTGCTGGTGGGCTGGGTCTCAGCGCAGGTTAAGCTGCTGGAGCCCAGACCTCTGAGGTGCTATCGCTGTCTCGTGGGGCACCACGTATCAGTGAGATGCGCCTCGGAGGTTGACCGTAGTCGCCTGTGCTTCCGCTGCTGTCAGCCCGGACACATATCGGCAACCTGCTGCGCCACGCCGCACTGTGATGCGTGTGCGGCGACCGGCAAGCCAGCCGATCACCGGGCCGGAAGCAAGGCCTGCGTGCCACCCGCCAAGGCCAAGGCCGCGGGTAGGGTAGGGGCCAAAGCCGCCACCGCCTCTGTGGCCTCCGCCGCAGCCGCAACTGCCACCGCCACTGCTATCACTGTCGCCGCCGCCGCCGCCGCGACACCGACGCCCGCAGAGGGGCCCCCCGTGGAGGAAGCTGAAATGGAATGCCTATAACGGCCCCATTAAGCTTCCTTCAGGCGAATATCAACCACTGCGCCTGCGCTCAGGATCTGTTGCTCCAGAGCATGGCGCAGTGGTCGATTAACATAGCTGTGGTCGCTGAGCCGTATTTTGTTTGGCCTAGGGAGGACTGGGTGGCGGACCTTAACGGCTCAGTGGCCATCATCTCTTCGGCCGCCGCCGGTACCCCGACCCTTGAAGGTGTCAGGAGGGGTCAGGGGTGCGTAGCAGCACGGTTCGGGGAGTTCGTCGTTGTGGGGGTGTACTTCTCCCCGAACCGATCTCTCGCCGAGCTCCACAACTCTCTTGCAGAGCTGAGAGCAGTCGTCGTCGGAAGTTATCCCCTCCCCGTACTTGTCCTCGGGGACTTCAATGCCAAGAACTTGGCTTGGGGTTCTCGTCGTACAGATGTGCGGGGTAGGATGGTGGAAGACTGGGCTCTGGAGACAGGCCTGGTCGTCCTAAATCGGGGTTCTGTCCCCACGTGTGTGCGGATGCGGGGCGAGTCGGTGGTGGACATTTCGTTCGCTAGCCCCGCTCTGTCGCCGCGTGCCATTGACTGGCGTGTCATGGAGGGGTGGAGACCTACTCCGACCACCGGTACATCCGTTTTGATGTCTCCACCCAGCCCTCGAGCGCGCCAGTCCAACAGGCCCCGAGTGGTCCGCGTTGGGCGCTGAAGCAGCTGGACCGGGAGCTCCTCCTGGAAGCCTCGATCGTGCAGGCCTGGGTGTCATCACCGGACAGGCCTGCCGACGTCAATGATGAGGCAGGGTGGTTCCAGGAGGCCATGTCCGAGATATGTGACGTGGCAATGCCCCGCGTCCGGCCAGGAAGCGCCCGGCGTCAGGTGTATTGGTGGTCGCGTGAGCTGACGTCTCTGCGCGAGGCGTGTATCGCCGCGCGGCACCTGTACACCAGGCATCGCAGGCTCCGCATTCGTCCACCGAATGCGGCAGCCATTGAGGCGGAGCTGTACGAGGGATACAGAGCGGCGAAGAACGCCCTCCGGGAGGCTGTCCTGCGGGCCCGGGATCGGGCCCGTGAGGAGATGCTGGAGACTCTCAACAGAGATCCGTGGGGGCGCCCTTACAAGATGGTGCGGGATAAACTCCGCACCTGGGCCCCCCCGCTGACGCAAAGTCTCCGGCCCCAGCTCGTGGAGGACGTGGTGAGCGCTCTGTTCCCTGCGCGACGGGAACATCCACCCCCGCCTATGGCTCCGCCACATGCGGTGCCGGAAGCGGACCACCAGGACGACGACGACGACATCCCGGAAGGGACCGGGGTAGACCTGAGAGTGGCGGTACGTAGGCTCAAGGCCAGGAATACCGCCCCCGGACCCGATGGCTTGCCTGGCAAAGCCTGGGTCCTGGCCTCGAGGCTCTCGGGCCCCGACTGGAGGGGCTCCTAAGCGCATGCTTGGAGAGAGGCCAATTCCCGCTTCGTTGGAAGACGGGGAAGCTGGTCCTCATTCGGAAGCCGGGGCGCCCTGCGGACTCTCCGTCCGCATACCGGCCCGTGGTGCTGCTCGACGAGGTGGGCAAGCTCTTTGAAAGAGTCATTGCAAACCGCCTCGCCGAGCACCTTGCGGGGACGGGGCCGGATCTTGCGGAACACCAGTTTGGTTTCCGCAAGAGGCGCTCTACGGTGGAAGCCATCATGCGCGTGAGAGCCCTCACGACGGGGGATGCAGTGGCCAGAGGGGGGGTTGTCTTGGCGGTGTCTCTTGACATCGCCAACGCCTTCAACTCCATGCCCTGGAGCTGCATTAGGGAGGCACTCCGGTATCACCGGGTGCCGACCTATCTCCGTCGTATAGTCGGGGACTATCTGACGGACAGGGCCGTCATCTACCCCGGTCGCAACGGTGAGTGGAACCGGCGAGAGATGTCGTGCGGTGTCCCACAGGGTTCGGTTCTGGGGCCACCTCTGTGGAACATCGGTTATGACTGGGTGCTGCGCGCCGACCTCCCTACCGGCGTCAGCGTAATTTGCTACGCTGACGACACGCTGGTACTGGCACAAGGGGGGGTCGTACGAGGCGGCGGCGGAAACTATGACACGCGGGGTTGCGATAGTCGTTGAGAGGATTCGGCAACTGGGTCTCGAGGTGGCTCCGCACAAGTCCGAGGCCATGCACTTCCATGGTCCTCGGAACAGGCCACCACCGGGATCCTCAGTAATGGTAGGAGGGGTATCCATCGGCGTCGAGTCGACGCTGAAGTACCTAGGACTCGTCCTAGACGGCCGATGGAACTTCGTTGAGCACTTCCGACGTTTGGCTCCCAAACTGGAACGGACCGGGGCTGCCTTCAGGCGACTCCTGCCGAACCTGGGGGGGCCAAACGCCTCCTGCCGGAGGCTCTACGCGGGGATCGTGCGATCCATGGCCCTTTACGGGGCCCCGGTGTGGGCGCGTGGTTTGGCGCGGCTTGCCGTCCACCACCTGAACGCGCCCCAAAGGGTGGTCGCCGTTAAAATGGTTCGCGGCTACCGCACGATCTCCCGCGAGGCGGCGAGCCTCCTTGCCGGATTGCCGCCATGGGATCTGGAGGCGGTAGTCCTCGCACGCCTGCACGAATGGCGCGCGGAGGCACTATGCCGGGGGGAAACCCCGCTGCCGCGGCAAGTTGTCGCGCAGCGGACAGTCTTCCGGCACGATCTCATGGCGACATGGAGAGAGCGACTGTCGCAACCCCGTGCTGGGCACGCCACTATAGCGGCGATAAGACCCCTCTTTGAGGAGTGGCTTGAGAGACGCCACGGCATCCTCACCTTCCGCCTGACTCAGGTCCTCACCGGACACGGTGTGTTCGGGAGGTTCCTGCACCGAATCGGGCGGGAGGAAACGCCCGGGTGCTCCCACTGCGAGGATGGACCGGAGGACACGGTGGAACACACCGTGGAGGTGTGCCCTGCTTGGGCGGAGCACCGCCGTGTCCTCGTAGCGGCGATAGGCGGCGGCGACCTCTCGCGTCCGGCCCTGGTCGAAGCCATGGTCCGGAGCGAGACGGAATGGGATGCCGTCACCACCTTCTGCGAAGCAGTGATGCTAGCGAAGGAGGTGGCGGAGCGGGAGAAGGAAAGAGCAGCAGCTTTCCTCCCAGGCCGCCGCGGGAGACGCCCCGGGCGTCGGGGGCTACGTCGTGGCCCCCGGCCACCGTAGGCGCGGGCCTGTGGACGGCGAGCAATGGGTAGCTCGTCGTCCGTCCGTCTAACGACGACAGGCCGTGTCGACGGCGCGTTTTGTTCCACGCGCGCCTCAAAGAGCTGTCAGCAGCGTGATGGGGCCCGCAAGGGCCGACGCCTGCCGGGGCTGCGGGCTATTCGAAAGAGATACCGCGGCTCCGGAACGTAAGGGCACTGAAGGAACACGGATGGTTTTTAGTCAGTAAAAGTCTGACACTCCCTTACGCTCCACCCAGAGCGAAAGGGGTCATTAGATGATTTTCCATCCGCAAAAAAAAAAAAAAAAGGCATGTAAATAGAGACTGAACATCAAAACTGACCATGGTTTCATTGTCAGTAAGATGTAGGTCTTTTATCTCACTGACAAAATGGTATGAATCCTTAGTGTGTGCTCTTGTGTGTCCTCTGAGTGGTGATAATATTTTAGCTAAGTATTGAGCCAATCTGTAAGTTGGCGAATCAATCTGACTCACTATTGGACGTAATTTTGTCCAATTACGTCCAATATTTTACTCACTATTGGACGTAATTTTGTCCAATTACGTCCAATATTGAGTCAGATTGATTCGCCAACTTACAGATTGGCTCAATACTTAGCTAAAATATTATCACCACTCAGAGGACACACAAGAGCACACACTAAGGATTCATACCATTTTGTCAGTGAGATAAAATACCTACATCTTACTGACAATGAAACCATGGTCAGTTTTGATGTTCAGTCTCTATTTACATGCCTACCTGTTGAAGACTGCATCTCAATTATAACTAGGAAACTAGAGGAAAATAACATGCCAGCAGAATATGCAGTATTACTAAGACATTGCCTTACATCTGGCTATCTATTGTGGAAGGAAGAGTTTTACAAGCAAGTAGATGGTGTGGCGATGGGCTCACCTGTATCTCCCATTGTCGCCGATATATTCATGGAAGACTTTGAGGAGAAAGCCCTCCTTACTGCACCTGTTACAACAAGGATCTACAAGCGGTACGTAGACGATACTTTCACAATTTTACCATCAGACAAAGTAACTGCATTTTTAGAACATCTTAATTCCATAAACGCTAAAATTCAATTTACTATGGAGTTAGAGGCAAATAATTCCTTACCTTTCCTAGATGTGTTAGTCATCCGAAATCCTAATAACACCATTGGTCACACTGTGTATAGGAAAAAGACCCATACAAACCGATATTTAAACGGTGAATCTCACCACCATCCTTCACAGTTAGCTACCGTGGGCAAATCTTTGTTACAGAGAGCACGAGGGATCTGTGACAGCAAACACCTGGCCGCCGAGCTTCAGCACGTCAAGCAAGTTCTGCACGACAACAAGCTTCGGGTCCCGCGCCTACGTCACAGTGACCGAGTGAAGCCGGCCACAGTCGAGCGTGTGCCTGCTGTACTACCATATGTCAGAGGTGTCACAGACAAGATTGGCTTTATCTTGAAGCGAGCTTCTATTAGAACATTCTACAAGCCGCCGAAGAAGATTAGTCAGTTCCTACCATCCGTCAAGTGTCATATTCCTCTACAAGATGCAGGAGTGTACAAGCTTGATTGTGAATGTGGTCTCTCTTATATAGGACAAACCAAAAGATCAATTAGGACCCGCGTAAAAGAACATATAGCTGATGAGAAGCATCAACGTTCCGGGAAGTCTGCAGTTTGTGATCATATCCTAGACGGCCCCAACCATTACATCAGATTTGATAGACCACAAATCCTCGCGAAAGAACACCGATTCCTACCAAGGATGATACGTGAGGCTATTGAAATTAAAAAACATCCTAATTTCAATAGAGAAGGAGGCTGGGTACTACCACCTGCTTGGGATCCTATAATTAATAAAATTAAAACTAAACCCAAGCATACCACTGCAAGACCTCAGGCCATAGTCAGTTCATTTTGCATAGATCGGACCATAAACAATAATTAAAAAACTGAAGGTACTCCGGGTTTAACAATGACATCGGGACGTCAGTCATCTCAGTCCCCCGTGACCATGGGTGCTGGAAAGCGCCCGAAACGTCGGGAATTAAAAATAAAAAGTAAAAATAAACGCGATAAAATCCGTAAAAGTAGTTTTAATCATGTGCAATGTTCGCGTAAATATAAGAAATCATAATGCCTATGATAATTTTATCGACTTATTCCTTTTATTATACAATTTATGTTTTCCTTTCAAGTCGATTATAGTACGCTCTGAAAAATCAATTAAATGGGTGTCACGTGGTATTCGGATTTGTAGCAAAATGCAGCGACATTTACTGTGACAAAAGAGATTAAAACCGACATGTGAAAATAAAAACAATTTTTATACATATTCTCGAAGATTCAAAAAGATAATTAAACTGACTCAGAAAGCTCAAAATAACCATCTCATTCAAAACTCCAGAAATAAATCCAAGATCAAGCATCGTGGCAAATAATAAATAATAGAAAAACTATTACGGAACCTATTTCTCAGATAAAAAAGATGATTTATTAATAACGAACCCTAAAGAAATAGCTGAAACATTCAACAATTTTTTTTATTGACCAAATCACAGATATACCAAAAAACGTATCAGATGACATTAAAAAAAATTAATTATAACCCACACTCGACATTTATATCACCGATTGTACCACAAGATATAATACGAGTAATAAAAACTTTAAAAAAATAAAAAAAAGTTTTGGTTATGATGGCATTGCAACGCAAGTTATTAAATCTGTTTGCAATAGCATATCTGGACCTCTTAGCCATATTGTTAATGTAAGCATATTAGTGGGAATATTTCCCGAAAAGCTGAAAACGGTTATAGTAAAACTACTTTATAAAAAGAACAATAAAGAAGATTTGTCTAACTACCGACCAATTGCTTTGCTACCCGTGTTTTCTAAAATAATGTAAAAAGTTATTTCCGAATCAATTTACACATTTTTGGCTAAATTTAACATACTCTGCGATGAACAAAGTGGGTTCCGAAAAAACAGAAGCATAAATATGGCTGTTTTTAACTTACTAAAGATGGCAATGACTAATTTAGATACCCGAACCCCCATATGTGCTACATATACAGATATGTCGAAAGCCTTTGATTATGTAAACCATGAAATACTATTACAGAAACTTAACGCATACGGCATTCGAGGTAACATTCTTAACTTAATAAAATCATATCTGATTGGCCGTAAACAATGTACAGAGATTACTAGAACATGCATTAAATCTAAACGTGAATGCAAATATGTGTCTTCCTATAGAGAAATAAAATTCGGCGTACCGCAGGGAAGCATCCTTGGGCCATTATTATTTTTACTTTATATAAACGACCGCCCACGTCAAATCCATCATCCAATGGTATTATTTGCCGACGACAGTACAGCTCTAATAAATTGTCTAAATGAAGATTTTTATAAAATGATATAAACATTACGATTGAAACTATAATTAACTGGCTGAATTATAATAATTTACTTATAAATATTCATAAAACTAAAATAATGCACTTTTACCAGAAACTTCGCACTGAATATCTAAATGTAAATTATAATAGTCAAACAATAGAAAGAGTAGATGTCGCAAAATTTTTAGGTATTTTAATAGATAGCCAATTGACATGGAAGGCCCAAGCAGATGATGTCTGTAAGAAACTAAGTGTGTCTGCTTATGCACTCTATAACCTGACAAAAAAGGTCAATATCAAAACGGTATTAGTCGCTTACCATGGTCTGGTGGTTTCCATTTTAAGATATGGTATTATATTTTGGGGCAACTGTGGCGATAGAGAAATCATTTTCAAAGTCCAAAAGCGCTGTATAAGAGCAATCTTTAATTTAAAGACTACTGACAGTTGTGTCCCCATTTTTAAAGCTCATAAATTATTAACTTTTCCGTGTCTATATATTCTTGAAGTAGCGTTATTTGTCAAACTTAATCATCATTTATTTCATATCTTAAATGAAACTCGAGTACGAACTAAGACTTATTGTACACAGGAAGATTTCAAACAGCTTTATTAAAAAAAGTGTTATGGGCATGGCACCAGTCATTTATAATAAAATTCCTAATTTTGTAAAAAATCAACCGATAAGAATATTTAAAAAGAGTCTTACTTCTTTGTTATTGGAAAGGTGCTATTACTCAGTATGGGACATTTTAGATGATACCCATATAAAACGTTCAGTTAATTAATTGTTTTGTATAATCTGTTAGTATTAATAATTTATAATGTAATAAGCTACCTGCAATAATAATTCAAAAATCGATATAATGTAATAATAATGCAATACTTTTAATCACAATAATGTAATAACTATTTATAATCATAATTATCATATTAAATCTATTAATAATTAATTACTAGTATTATAGAAATAAATTTTAATTTATAATATTTGCTGCCAAAATGGTAGAATGTACGGATCTTTTATGTACTCTGTCAACACCCTTTTTGTGAATTACCTACATTTAATGCAAATAAATCAATATTCTATTCTATCATATACAATATGTAACAAAAACCCTGTGGTTTCCGTTAAGTTCGTTATCAGAATCAGTATTTAAACGTATAACTTTACTTCAGAAAACTCGACATAAAAATAATCAAATTAAATTTTAATTAAATAATATTTGTAAATTTTATGTGGATTGATTACCTTTGCCTGGAATTATCGACAGCGGCGGGTGGCGGCCGGCGGTGACGTACATCAAAGACGGGGCGCGCGCGCGCGCGTCTTACCTACACTAACTGCACACTGAGGTCGTGACCTCGTCACATCACAGCTGTTGTAGTCAAACACTAATTTATCACTATGTCTACTTGACGAGCACGAAGATGTTGTTCAATATGTCCACCTTGTACCTCTGTACACTTGTGACACCGACTTGTAATGTCTGCACGCACGCGTTGCAACAGACATTTCGGAATTAATTTTTTCAAAGGCTGCGATTATACGTATACGCATTTCTGCCTCGGTATCGCATGTTTTTTGGAATACAGTCTGCTTAATCGTACCCCAGAGATAAAAATCTAAAGGTGCGAGATCAGGTGATCGTGCCGGCCAGTTGACCGGTCCACCGCGGCCAATCCATCTTTCACCGAACTCAGTATCCAAAAAAACTTCTTACACAACGGGAGAAATGCAGTGGAGCACCATCGTGTTGAAACCACATGCAATGAACGAGGTCTAAATTTATTTCGTCAAGTTCATTGCTTAGTTCTTCTCGCAAAAATCGTTCAGTTTTCACCGCTCATTGTGTGGTCTAGGAAATACGGACCAATAATTTTGTCACTTATAATTCCCGCCCACACATTGATTTTCCATCGGTGTTGAAAGTGGCTTGGTTTATACGAACGCGGATTTGTCGTTGACCATACGTGTTCATTATGAGCGTTAAATACACCTGTTCTTACAAAAGAGCATTCATCCGTAAAAAGTACGCGGTTCAAAAACTCAGGATCTCCTTCAATCTTATCAAGTAACCATCTATAATAATCCATTCTGCGGCTCGTAGACGTTGGGAAGAAGACACTGAACTCGACGATAATGATACGGGTGCTGGCTTCTCCATCTTTGAGGGCTCTCCAAACGCGCATATGGTTCACACCTAGTTCACGTGCCACCGAGCGCGTGCTCCGCGTCGCATCTTCCTCAAACATGTCGAGAATGTGCTCCTCGATGTCGTCGTCGTACATCCTCGGTCTTCGTGAATCTCTACGTTGTTGATCACGGCCATGCACACTGCCAGTATTGTGCATACGAATGTGAAGTCGTTGGAACGTTATTGCTGACGGCAATTGTATATTTCGTGGAGTAGCAAAGCACCCCCCGTAAAGTCTTCGTGCTGCTGCATAATTGCAGTTACATTTCCCGAGACACATCAATATATTAAAATATTCTTCGTTTGAGTAAGACATCGCACACAAGTCACTCGGAATATTAATTTCGCAATATAATACACAACCGTCAATATTAGTGCTAACGCGCTACTGGTGCTTGATGCTTGCATAGATATGGCAAAGCTATTGTACTTTATAACATAATTTTGATATTTTCTAAATCGATAAAAATTTCATGATTTTTTTATGTTATTTTTTTAATAATACACTCAGCCCACCCTTGCCCACGGCCACCCCGAGTCCGGGAAACGCACACAAGTTCCGTTTTCCCGTCGACGGAAATGTCGCCCCAAAACATACACGATTCACCCCCGTATCCGATGGATTCTTCGAAGCAGGGTTATGTGAACCTCTCCCCCCTGTCTTCTGTAGACCTACGTCTGTCATTGCCGAAGAGACAGACCGTCGTCTCATCAGAGAAGAGTACGGTCCGCCACTGTTCTAGAGTCCACTCGCAATGATTGCGAGCAAACTCTAGGCGATCTTTGCGATGCTGTGCAGTAAGTATTGGACCTTTAGCAGATCTATGGGCTGTTAAACTCTTTTCTTGTAACCTTCTTACCGTAGAAATACTCACAGATGTTCTCCGAGTTGATCGAAGCTGTTGTTGCAACTCAACAGCATTTGTAAAACGGTTTCGTAAAGATGTCGTAACAATGAAACGGTCATCTCTTTCTGATGTGCACCGTTTTATTCCAGATCCCTATTCCACCGTCAACACACCCGTCGAACTGAAAAACGGGACAGGTTCAACTGTCGAGCAACGTCACACTGCCGCATCCCCGACTGCAATAGGGCAATCACTTGAGCGGATTCTTCAGAGCTGGTGTCCATCTTTACTTGTTCTTACTTGGGTTACTTGTTCACGTGTGTTCACTGCAAAGTCTAAATTACGACTGACCCATATTTCATCCAGATCGACCCTTTTATACCCTTTTTAGGTGGTGTAACTAGCGTCCTTACTAACGAGCATTTGACAGTGTTTATTTATGACGCTCTATAATGATAAATGTTTTAATGATTTCATGATTTTTTTATTAATAATGTAAAGCTATTCAAATACGCATTTCAAACATACCAATATTTATATAAATATAATTCGTTTCTAGCCATTACATCCATTTTTCGCCCAAACTCAGAGAGGTGCGATTTTTGTGACGCTGAGTGTAGTTATTATTTATTTATTTATTTCAGACAACGTCCGTAAGTGTTATTAAGAAATTAAATTATAGCTAAGATTAATAAAAATACATTAAAAACACTTTTATAACAAGAAACATTTAAAAAATTGTGTTATAAATCCACACAATAACAAATACTTAAACTATTATGCTGCTATGTTTTTCAAAATCTAATAATTAGCATTTTTTATCGACCGACGATTAACAATACTTATTTATATTTCTATTCTTGATCACTGAATTGTGACAAAATTTTTTGTTTATAAAACTTCCCATGTTTTTAAATATTACTACTAAATATTAGCACAGAATAAAAAATAGATACGACGACCACGAAGATGTTGTTCAATATGTCCACCTCTCATACATTTGCGGCTCCGGCTTATATGTTTTATCGACCGACGATAAACAACCCTTATTTTTATTTTTATTCTTGATCACTGAATTGTGACAAAATTTTATGTTCATAAAACTTCCCATGTTTTAAATATTACTACTAAATATTAGCACAGAATAAATAATAGATATTGGATCAAAATTAGTTAATCGGCATATAGTGGACGCTTCTTTTTTATCACTCGAAGAGTGGAGTTTTTTGGGTTTTTCCTAATACCTAAGTCCTTCGTCGGCTTTCGCTTTTGAGTTCAAAGAGCGCGCAAAACGCCGCGTATATTACCTATTAATTTTGCTTTGTTTATTATATTCTAGCAATAAACGACAATATGAATTTATTTAAAAAAATATTTACTATCTACTACATAAATTCTTTATCGAATAATATTTCATATGAAAAATACATACTAAATTTCTCCTACAAATAGTTGCAAATTTGGAATTAATCACGATATTTTATGCATGAAATAACCTTTTTAAATATTTTCGTAGATCTATTTAGCAAAAAAGTGGAAATTTATAACATAAGTATTCAAATGATACTTATAATATACGTAATGATACTAGATGTATAGCTGTAGCACGAATGGGTCGGCTCGACCGGGGAAGGAACACGCTCTCACAGAATACCAGCGTGAAATGGTTGCTTAATGCTGCTGTATTTCGTATGGTAAGTGCAGAGAATCGGAGAATCTTTTTACTGGAAACGAGACATTCCATCTTAGTCCTCACGGGTGACAACGCATCTGCATTTTGATTCGTAATCGAGGATGGATGTAGATGTCTATGGGCCGCAGCAACCACTTACCATCAGATGGACTGTGTGCTCGTTTGTCTCCTTATACTATAAAACAATACTATGTGTGTTGGTTGAAATAATAACCATTTCATTATAATTTCTATTATTTTGAAATTAAAATTTTCTGAGAATAACTAGATAGGTATAAAGATTTACACAAAAACCTTGAGGAAGCACGCGCTGCTTAGCGGCTTGCTTTGAGTCGGCCATGTCAGTGACGTCATATCGGCCGTAGACTATTATTTATTCTGTGACGTAGATAATATTATGTCGGCACATGTCGGTAAGTTCAGAAGCAAATAAAATTTTTAGAAATTTAATATTTCTTAAGTTATCTTATTAGAAACCTAAAAACCCCATTTAAAGCAACCAAAAAAATTTTCATTATCATAATTACCATGCTTATGTGTACACCTATACGTCCCTGAAACGACCAACAGGGTTTTTGTTACATACTGTATAATACCATGAATATCATAAGAGGCAAAAGAGAAAAAATGAGATGAGCGGGAGATGTGCAATAGCACCTTCCTTATAATTAATAAATAATAGTCATAACCTACAGATTGCAACCTACCTATCAACCATTACTCTCACTCACTCACTACATACTGGTACAGGTACATGACACCAGCATCTCCTCAGTAGGGTAATCGTAATTAAAACGGAAAGGAAAACTCACTAGAAAAATGCTATTCTATTATAAAGTATGTACGTCGCCGGCCTAAGAGAGTTTAAATAATTATGTTTCTTAACAAAATTAAACTTTCACTAAAAAAATATTATCCCATTATGTACAAAAATTTGCAAGAATGTATTTAAAAGATTTATGAAGAGAATAGAAAAAAAGATGACCTTGAGAAATAAATGATGGAGAGATACGGGAACGTTCATCACTGGTATAGCATATAGTCTTCGAGCAGGATATGTTTCCGTGATCGGACGATAAAATCGGGAGTAACGGGTGCTAAGGGGCAATACCTTCGTTGGGGATACAATACGTTGGGGACCAGAGAAGTCTTAAATTTGTTACCCTTAATAATGGTACATTGAGGTCACATCCTTCGTTGGATCATGGTGCGAACTTAGTTTTCCTCTGTGAAAATTGTTGGAGTCATTTTAAAACAAAGAGATTTAAATATATAATAACTATAGAGCGGACATTGGGAATATTTGCATATAAAAACTGTGAGCACGCGCGTGTGTTAACCTCTAGCGAAAAATAGCAATACTACGCTGAATATTTATTTGGAAAACATTTTAGCTATTTCCCATTAGGTGATGCTTCTAAATATAAGGTTAAAATCGGTTTTAGGCACGTCGTCAATTACTAACATATTTGTAAACAAATAGTGACGTTACTGGATAACAGAGGGCACTTATTACAATAATTTTTCTTTCTTCTAGAACAATCCACCAGAAATAATAAAAGTTAAAGATTATTTGGTAAATATACATTATTCTTAGGATAATAAACCGAAATCATGTTCATTTTTTGCTCCATATGGTGACTTATTATACCTTAATGCACAACCGGGCATATCACCTTTCGGTGATGTCACTTAGACTAAATGACAAAAATCGGAGATGTATCCTACAGGACAAAAGTTACAGACGACAATTTTGTTGCTGATGTCCCGTCTATTACTGCTTCATACTCAAATGTCTTTGTTTTAACTTGATTTAAACGTAGACCTCAAGGTTGTGCGCACATCCCAAACTACACTTTTACGTTGATATAGAAAAAAAAGTTTATGTACCAATAAATTTAAAATTAATATTACGAAAATGTCATACCATACGCCCATAGTTATAACATACCCGCGTGATAAATATCACGAAATAAAATATAAATGAAATGAATTAATACTCCCATTCCCGGTATCTAATAATAAATTATATATATATATATATATATATATATATATATATATATATATATATATATATATATATATATATATAAGTGAATAGAGTGCTAGCTAAAAGTCAAAACTATTAAGAGGAAAGAAAAGAAAGTACGTACAAGAATTATGGAAAAAAGGCTTAATAATCGACAACAATACAAGATAATAATGGGATCACCGACCAAATCCAAAAGTACGATCAATGTAATGATACTTAATCCAAAAGTGAGAGAGGTAGTTATTTTGCATTTCTGTATCTGGGCTATTTATGCTACCCAAAATGCGACTAACAAATCACACATGTAACAACTGTAGGGATCGATTTACACAACTACGTACGCGAAAATGTGTTGTGCTTCTATGTACTGTGCGCATTATTTGTTTTACCACATTTTATATGAATTTACGAGATTTTTTTCATATTTAGACACATTAATTCATATTTACAATAACTCTACTTAAATTTCTTTTTTTGTCATATGTTTTTTTATGTAAAATTTGTACATTTTAAGAAAAAAAATATAATATAAACTAAATATAGTATTTAGTTTATATTTTGCTTAAAAAAAATAAAGTTCAAAGTTTATCGATACACTTTTATTATTATTATTTAAATAATGTAATACTTACTTAGTTTTTTTTTCTTTATAAAAGGCAACGAAACCTAAAATTATGTTATCTGATTAAAATATAACTGTCTTTTCAAATGTTATAAATATTTTGTTAAACAAACTTTAGCTGTGTACCTTATAGTGTATTCTTTTTTTATATATAAATTTCTGTCTCAATTAAGATAAATATATTCCTCAGAAATCATGAAATAATGAGTTTTCGAAATTATAAATAACTTAAATAATAAATATTTGTTAATGTTACTATGTAAAAGTATTATAAAAATTTAATGTAACGATCTACATTTAGAGGTATAAATTATTTTTATTCACGATATCATTTTAATGCATTGTTGAAACTAGATATATATAGACATTAAAACAAAGGTGTCACAAACTGCTTACGCGGCTGAGATTGTAACTTGTATTGATCCTTGTTGTTATGTTAATGATTTTGATTATGTTGCACTAGGACCGCCGTGTGACAAAACATATATATTAAACGACTATCATTTTTTGCCAACTAACGGTCACACCGAAATAGGCGAATGATAAACAATACAAAGAAAAGATTCTTTTTACCGGAGTTAGAGACTACATACATAATTAGTAACATCCTATGTAAATCGATGTGACAAGTGTTTGGGACATAAACACTTAAATAAATATATAAAAGAAACAATGGTTATAACCGATACGGGATAATCCGCTTTTTATATAGTTTATTTAGGGTTAGTATGGCCCTTATGCAAGGATAGTGATAGTAATGTTTATATACTCACACTACAGTGTGATTTAAATAAGTATGTTGAAGCTTATCTACTTAAAAATAAGGGTACCATTTTAATGGTATTGGCTTTTTTACCTTTAAGGTTTATTAAGGTTTAAATTAAAAGATATAGTTTAAGTTTAAGAAAATAATAATATTGTAAACAGCCTTATATGCACATTATAATATTTTTGATTAATATATTTTTTAAACTGTATTTTCATATGTAGTGAATTAGTTATATATGAAAATTTTAAAAGTTATGTATTTATGATAGGCGAACTAAAAGTATTTTACAACAAAAACTTACAGAATCAATACAATAAAGTAAGGAATTTAATGATTGTTTAATACATTTAAATAAAGAGAAGAAAGTATGTTTTGAATAACAGTGTTCACAATATTTTATTTTTATTTTATAATGTTATAATTATGATATATAGTACAAGAATTTATTTAATATATATATATATGTATATATATATATATATATATATATATACATATATACATATATTAAATAAATTCTTGTACTATTACTATATAATTTATACCTCTAAATGTAGATCGTTACATTAAATTTTTATAATACTTTCACATACATTAACAAATATTTCTTATTCAAGTTATTTATAATTTCGAAAACTCATTATTTCATGATTTCTGAGGAATATATTTATCTTAATTGAGACAGAAATTTATATATAAAAAAAGAATACACTATAAGGTACACAGCTAAAGTTTGTTTAACAAAATATTTATAACATTTGAAAAGACAGTTATATTTTAATCAGATAACATAATTTTAGGTTTCGTTGCCTTTTATAAAGAAAAAAAAAACTAAGTAAGTATTACATTATTTAAATAATAATAATAAAAGTGTATCGATAAACTTTGAACTTTATTTTTTTTAAGCAAAATATAAACTAAATACTATATTTAGTTTATATTATATTTTTTTCTTAAAATGTACAAATTTTACATAAAATAACATATGACGGAAAAAAGAAATTCAAGTAGAGTTATTGTAAATATGAATTAATGTGTCTAAATATGAAAAAAAATCTCGTAAATTCATATAAAATGTGGTAAAACAAATAATGCGCACAGTACATAGAAGCACAACACATTTTCGCGTACGTAGTTGTGTAAATCGATCCCTACAGTTGTTACATGTGTGATTTGTTAGTCGCATTTTGGGTAGCATAAATAGCCCAGATACAGAAATGCAAAATAACTACCTCTCTCACTTTTGGATTAAGTATCATTACATTGATCGTACTTTTGGATTTGGTCGGTGATCCCATTATTATCTTGTATTGTTGTCCATTATTAAGCCTTTTTTCCATAATTCTTGTACGTACTTTCTTTTCTTTCCTCTTAATAGTTTTGACTTTTAGCTAGCACTCTATTCACTTATATATATATATATATATATATATATATATATTTATTTATTAGATACCGGGAATGGGAGTATTAATTCATTTCATTTATATTTTATTTCGTGATATTTATCACGCGGGTATGTTATAAATATGGGCCTATGGTATGACATTTTCGTAATATTAATTTTAAATTTATTGGTACATAAACTTTTTTTTCTATATCAACGTAAAAGTGTAGTTTGGGATGTGCGCACAACCTTGAGGTCTACATTTAAATCATTTTAAAACAAAGACATTTGAGTATGAAGCAGTAATAGACGGGACATCAGCAACAAAATTGTCGTCTGTAACTTTTGTCCTGTAGGATACATCTCCGATTTTTGTCATTTAGTCTAAGTGACATCACCGAAAGGTGATATGCCCGGTTGTGCATTAAGGTATAATAAGTCACCATATGGAGCAAAAAAATGAACATGATTTCGGTTTATTATCCTAAGAATAATGTATATTTACCAAATAATCTTCAACTTTTATTATTTCTGGTGGATTGTTCTAGAAGAAAGAAAAATTATTGTAATAAGTGCCCTCTGTTATCCAGTAACGTCACTATTTGTTTACAAATATGTTAGTAATTGACGACGTGCCTAAAACCGATTTTAACCAACTAACGGTCACTACCGAAATAGGCGAATGATAAACAATACAAAGAAAAGATTCTTTTTACCGGAGTTAGAGACTACATACCTACATAATTAGTAACATCCTTATGTAAATCGATGTGACAAGTGTTTGGGACAATATATAAACACTTAAATAAATATATAAAAGAAACAATGGTTATAAACCGATACGGGATAATCCGCTTTTTGTATAGTTTATTTAGAGTTAGTATGGCCCTTATGCAAGGATAGTGCTAGTAATGTTTATATACTCACACTACAGTGTGATTTAAATAAGTATGTTGAAGCTTATCTACTTAAAAATAAGGGTACCATTTTAATGGAATTGGTTTTTTTACCTTTAAGGTATATTAAGGTTTAAATTAAAAGATATAGTTTAAGTTTAAGAAAATAATAATATTGTAAACAGCCTTATATGCACATTATAATATTTTTGATTAATATATTTTTTTTAACTGTATTTTCATGTGTAGTGAATATAGTTATATATGAAAATTTTAAAAGTTATGTAGTTATGATAGGCGAACTAAAAGCATTTTACAACAAAAACTTACAGAATCATACAATAAAGTAAGGAATTTAATGACAGTTTAATAAATTTAAATAAAGAGAAGAAAGTATTTTTTTTGAATAACAGTGTTCACAATATTTTATTTTTATTTTATAATGTTATAAGTATGATATATAGTACAAGAATTTATTTAATATATATATATGTAATATATATATATATATATATATATATATATATATATATATATACATATATATATATTCGGAATCTTGGAAACGGCTCCAACGATTTTCATAAAATTTTGAATGCAGGGAGTTTCGAGAGAAATAAATCGATCTAGCTAGGATTTATTTTTAGAAAATGTCTTTTTGTCCGTGTTTTAGGCAATGAAAAATTGCTACAATATCGTTAGAATAAGATGGTAAATTTTGACAGTTTAATAATGATTACAAATAGCTTAATTGGTATATTGGACGGTCACAAAACCGTAATACTATGTTTCGAGCCCAGACCGACCGACTGACTTTTTTTAATTTTTTTTCAAGTTCCTTTCTTTTTTGAGAAAATCTATTTTTCGTGTCCTTTTTTTTAGTATTTTTTAAAAACACGAAAATTTAAATTAAACTAATTGCACTCATGATTTTTTATTCAAATAACCAGTTCAGTTTTTTCTATTATGTCGCTACGATCAAAAAATATTATTCGTATTTCATCAGTATGTAATTTGTATCTAAATATAATTTCCAAAACACACGAATTAAAAAAAAAACCGAGCGAAAAATACCGAGCAAAGCTCGGTCAACCGGGTACTGTATTGTAATATTTTTAAATAATGTACACCTTTTTTGATTTTTCACCAAGTTTTGTAACATTGACAAAAAATTGTTTTTCTATTTTTTTTCTTTTAGCCGATGGCCGTGTAGTGTGTATGTAGTGCATGCTCATGTAGGTACTAGACTGCACTAAAAGTATCGGGAATGGAATATTTCCACTGTTCCTGTCATATTAAAATCTTTTTAATTGAAAACTCCTTGGTTTTAAAAATCTAATACCATTTATTTATTTAAAAAAAGATTCTCGGTCTTGTCACAAGGTTTTGTCAAACTTGTTTAGTCGTTGAGAAAATGGAATTGACTCGAAAAAAAAAATTCAAGAGCGATTATTTATTATGACTTTCGAAGTGGTTTAACACAAAAACAGTGTGTTGACCGGATGATTTCTGCATTTGGTGAAGCCCCATCCAAAACCACAATTTATCGCTGGTTGCTTTATCCCTCCCCACCCAAGAAAAGTTGATGATGTGCTAAGCTGATTGAGGAAAATCGACATGTGACATACCGCGAAATTCAGGCAACTTTAGACATTGGCATGAGTCAAATACAAATAATCTTGCATGAACAATTAGGTATAAAAAAGTTGTTTTCCCGATGGATACCGCATTCGCTCTGTGAAGAGTAAAAAGCGGCTCGCGTTACTTGGTGCGTCAGAACTCTCGAAAGATTCCACGCAGGATCTTTAAATGCTGTATACAACATCGTATCAGATGACGAATCCTGGATATACGCGTACGAACCCGAAACAAAAAACCAGTTACGAGTTTGGGTGTTCGAAAATGAGTTAAATCCAACAAAAATTGTTCGTTCGCTGTTGCAACAAAAAAATGGTGGCCACGTTTGTCTCCAAAACCGGCCATGTTACGACTATTCCTCTTGAGGGACAAAGAACGGTTAATGCAGAATGGTATGCTAGCATTTGTTTGCCACAGGTCGTTTCTGAACTCCCTAAAGAGAACTGCAACCGCCGCATCATCCTCCATCACGACAATGCGAGTTCTCACACCGCACACAGAACAAAAGAGTTTTTAGAGCAAGAAAACATAGAATTATTAGACCATCCGCCGTACAGCCCCGACCTAAGCCCTAATGATTTCTATACTTTCCCTAAAATAAAGAATAAATTGCGTGGATAAAGATTTTCATCACCTGAAGAAGCTGTGGACTGCTGTGGCCTACAAAACGGCCATTTTGGAGACCACAACTTCCGAATGGAATGGTTGCTTCAATAATTGGTTCCACGTATGGAAAAATGTGTCAAATTTCGCGGAGAATACTTCGAAAAGCAATAAATACATTTTTAAATAGTAATGTTGTTACTTCCTTGATTCCCGAAATTTTCAGTGCCGGCCTCGTATATATACGATAGCCTATTTGACATTCACTGAGTAATAAATCTACAGTCAAGACCACTGGACGTATTATCATTTATTCCCCGAATCTCCCAACATTACAGCCCTTCATTAGTCCACTGCTGGAGATAGGTCTGAATCCATGTATTGACGACTTAGATCGTCCACTACCGCACGTCTTCCCGTGGATGTCGTAAGAAACGACAGAAGGACACAGGCAGCAGATGGGCCGCAGCATCTTCCTGATAACAATAGTACAAAAAAAATTACGATTGCCGCCCCACTCGCAAAGCGTGACAACCGCAGCGATATTGGGGAGGCCTATGACAACCATTGCGACTACAGCAAATAGGGGTGATCCGTTTAAAAGAACATTTACAGTTGTTGTTACAGGAAAGGTTATATTCAATATTGCATTTTAATAGATTGTAATAAACGACGACGAAAACAACATTTAAAAGTTTAAAGCGGCCGAAGGCATCACTTGTGTTGAATGGGGTATGTGAGGGCAATATGGTCGCATCCGGTCATAACTCAAAGTTAACAGTCTTGTTCGCGTCGATAGATGGCTCTGCATTACGATAGCTTTTCATTAGTCAATCAAATAATAAAAGGTCAAAAGGGTTTTTCTATATCGAAGCCATTTTAACCCTAGATAATACAGTAAATATAATCATAAACTGTTTTTTTTCTGTTTTTTTTTCGAAGTGTTCCTAATTATTGCCCTAGTCTTAGTTTTATGGAGGCGGTAAATCTTAAGGTGACCATATTATTACCCTCACGTACCTAACATAAAAAGTTATAATATGAGTAGTGTCTCGCGCACTGACTGGAAGCGGTCTGGCGGCAGCACCAGCAGGCGCGGGTGGCGGCGACGCTGCAGGCGCTGCAGGAAGGCGGCGTCAGCCCCCGCGCCCCCCGCACCCGCACCGCGCGCGCTGCTCTCCCGCAGCATGCCCAGCAAGCTCTCCGGACCCTGCGCACACGCACCCAAACACTCACATAAGCACGCACGATAAGCAATCACGCGCCATTGGTGCATGTCATCCTGACACACGAGCTGTATGCGTGTGAATGATATGCAATCTACGAGCAACTTTAAATTTATATATTTTAGGTAAGTATATTAAACTAGTGAATGCCAAAGTAAATGGTGTTTACAACTATAAACTAATCACACGATTATAAACATGCCATACACCTTATCGATAGCTCGGATTCAAATAGTGAACTTACATTATGATTTGAAAAACAAATATTAATTATACAGGGTTTTAAAGAGTAGCTACATTTTGTATTCAAATACAATTTTGCAGTTTTTAAAAATACGAATAAATAAGAGTTCTACTTTTATTTAAATTATCCCAAATTGAATTTGTTTTATGGGCAACGTCCGCATGTTCCTATGCGATTCAATTCACAACGTTTTTAACGACCGAGGGACCCGTACGAATGTGTACTTCCGTAGTAAAATAGGAAATTATGGTAATATTATTCTAAATTTAAAAGACAAAAAACAAAATGTTTGAAATTTTTTTTCACCATTACCCTATATTACTTATTCTGAACCTTCTCTGCAAATTTGGACATATATTGCAAAATAATTCCGTATATGCAGTTTATACTCAATTTAAATATAATAACTTGTAATTTTCTACAAATATTAACTGTTGCACTCGTCTTAATATCAGTAGTGGTGTAATTCTTACCATTTTCAAATCTTACGGATTACGAATACGCACGAAAATGCAAAATGCATGTACGTTTACAACACCGAGAACCACGGAGTAATGGCTTGTAAAACAACTAAGACGTCAACAATTAAAAAAAAGAGAAATTAACAACAGTTTTCTACAATATTTGAACAAGTTTCGTATGACACGCTTGTCGAGCAGTAAGTTATATCAAGGCGGTAGTAGCGTGCACTGACCGCGTCGAGCAGGTCGGCGTGCAGGTCATGCTCGGTGTAAGGCAGCGGCGTCCAGGCGAGCCCCTCGCGCGCGTACTCGTCCTGCTCGCGCCGCAGCGTGGCGGCCGTCACCGCCGCCTGCACGCGCTCCGCCGCGTAGTTGATGAGCAGCCGCTCCAGCCCGTTGTGCGCCAGCGACTCCAGCCCGTACACGTCCAGCACGCCCAGCGAGCTGCGCGCGCCAGCTGCAGCCGCCTGCACAGACACACATACACGACGCACACACACATACACGTCGCACCCCACCGCCACACACACACACACACACACACACGTCCACGTCACCGCGCATGCACGCGCTCCGCCGCGTAGTTGATGAGCAGCCGCACCAGCCCGTTGTGCGCCAGCGATTCCAGCTCGTACTCGTCCAGCACGCCCAGCGAGCTGCGCGCGCCTGCTGCAGCCGACTGCACATACACACATACACGACGCACACACACACACCACACGTCCACGTCACCGCGCATGCACGCGCTCCGCCGCGTAGTTGATGAGCAGCCGCACCAGCCCGTTGTGCGCCAGCGACTCCAGCTCGTACTCGTCCAGCACGCCCAGCAAGATGCGCGCGGCCGCTGCAGCCGGCTGCACATACACACATACACGACGCACACACACACACCACACGTCCACGACACCGCGCCTGCACGCGCTCCGCCGCGTAGTTGATGAGCAGCCGCACCAGCCCGTTGTGCGCCAGCGACTCCAGCTCGTACTCGTCCAGCACGCCCAGCGAGCTGCGCGCGCCTGCTGCAGCCGACTGCACATACACACATACACGACGCACACACACACACCACACGTCCACGACACCGCGCCTGCACGCGCTCCGCCGCGTAGTTGATGAGCAGCCGCACCAGCCCGTTGTGCGCCAGCGACTCCAGCTCGTACTCGTCCAGCACGCCCAGCAAGATGCGCGCGCCCGCTGCAGCCGGCTGCACATACACACATACACGACGCACACACACACACCACACGTCCACGTCACCGCGCCTGCACGCGCTCCGCCGCGTAGTTGATGAGCAGCCGCACCAGCCCGTTGTGCGCCAGCGACTCCAGCTCGTACTCGTCCAGCACGCCCAGCGAGATGCGCGCGGCCGCTGCAGCCGGCTGCACATACACACATACACGACGCACACACACACACCACACGTCCACGACACCGCGCCTGCACGCGCTCCGCCGCGTAGTTGATGAGCAGCCGCACCAGCCCGTTGTGCGCCAGCGACTCCATCTCGTACTCGTCCAGCACGCCCAGCAAGATGCGCGCGGCCGCTGCAGCCGGCTGCACATACACACATACACGACGCACACACACACACCACACGTCCACGACACCGCGCCTGCACGCGCTCCGCCGCGTAGTTGATGAGCAGCCGCACCAGCCCGTTGTGCGCCAGCGACTCCAGCTCGTACTCGTCCAGCACGCCCAGCAAGATGCGCGCGGCCGCTGCAGCCGGCTGCACATACACACATACACGACGCACACACACACACCACACGTCCACGACACCGCGCCTGCACGCGCTCCGCCGCGTAGTTGATGAGCAGCCGCACCAGCCCGTACACGTCCAACACGTCCAGCGAGCTGCGCGCGCCCGCTGCAGCTGACTGCACGCATGCATCGCACACAACAGCACACACACAAGAGCAAAAAAAGAACAAAAAACTGCTTTGCATACAGTGCCGGCTACACGCTATCGCGAGAATATTGATAGAATTGTAAATCTAGTAGTATACATAGTCTGCATCGCACCAACACTCTAACTCACTCCTCTTAATATTACATTTCCACGCTTTTCAATTATTACTTTTAAAACAAACCTACAACCAAAGTTAAAGAAAGATCTCTACAGACACGTCATCGCTCCTCATTTATCCTGTCCGGAACACAGTCGTACACGTGCAGCTGCTTAATGACCAAAATAGGTCTAAAAGAGGTACGAACACAAACTGACTTCTAGGCAGAAAAAAATCACCTAAAAATTCTAACCACTATTACCTAACAAAATTAATCATCAGACAAGGAACATTGTTATCCATACTTAAGAAAACTAAAATAACAGCCCAAATGCGTCCCACAGTTCACCACAAGCCTCTTCTCAATCCTAATAAGATTTTAGGGCAAAAAATCTTTTACATTAAAGTTTACATTTACCCCAAAAAATTTATATTTTTTAGTTCAAAAGTTTGAAGTTTCTTCAGAATATTTTGTTTTACCGTCGACCATATTGTGGCGAATCAGCACTTAATATTGCAATTAAATATTCCGTTTGTACATTCTCAGATTTAAGGAATAGGTTTTTCTACGTTGTACAGGTATACCTATTATATAGCAACGGCACGAATGGATCAGCTCCTTAGAAGTAGGACCACACTCTCACAGAATATCAGCATAAAATACCAGCTTAATGCTACTATGGTTTGTATGGTGAGAGTAGAGAATTTGAAACCTTTTTCACTGAAAATGATAATTTCATCTTAATCCTCAGGGGTGACACAAACCATTTGCATTTTGATTCTTAGTCGGGGATAAACGGAAATGTCTATGGGACATCATACTTACCATCAGGTGGACTGTTGCTCGTGTGTTACCTTATTCTATAAAAAAACCTAATTCTGTTTGATTTCATTTCAAGGCAGCAGCATTTTTAATTATTTATTTTAGTTGGTATATAATTTTATAATGCCTACTTAGAAACCTTTCGTCATGTGTTGCCGTAAGTTATTTCCTCGGCTTACACAACTAAACAAGTAAAACTAAAAAAGAATAGGAACTGCAAACTGTGGCTCCTACATCCTTTTTGGTCCTTCGATCCGGATCCACCATAATTGAAAAGTCCATCTATTTAAACTTGATATTTCATACAGAACATAAAATAAATGCAAAATTAACGAGATGTACTTCTTAAAAAATCAACCTTAAAAATCGATTTCCTCTACTGAATGAACCGTGATTATAGCAAAAATAATAGTATCGAAGATGGTGGTGGATTAACCTTGATGGCGTCGTTGACGGCGTTGACGAGCCAGGTGAAAAGTCGCGCGTACACGGCGCAAAGCAGACGGTCACGCAGAGCACTGGACCAGCCCGCGCTCCCCTCTACTCCCCCCTCCTCATCCACGTCCGCGCCCGCCTCCGCGCCCACCTCCGTGTCCGCCGCGCTCGTCGCTTCCGAGCCCCACTCCTCCCACGCGTCCCATTCGCCCGCCCCGCTCTCCGCCTCTGCCGCGTTCACATTCACACAAATCTTAATATACGCACTTCACTTTGTGCGCACTTGCACTGTGACTGAAGAGAAGATAAAAAACTATTATTTTAACTAACTACTATACAAGACTGCGTGCTATCACTAACGCTGTTTCTTCTACATATCAAAGGTATGTTGCAAACTCGTAACATTCATTGCTGTGCAGACGGCAGCACTGGTGATGCTGTACACAGGCCGTGCCAGTATATCTCGGGAAAACGTCTCCGAGTACCGGGACAAACTTGTGTCTGAAGTCTAATTTTTGCTGAACAAACTGTTTATCGCTAAAAAGATCCCCTTTGTCGCATCTTCTCAGTTTCAAGGCATTCCCCTTGTTGCCTCAGCCAGTATTGGAATCTTCGGCGTCGACATATCGAATAGTGTGCAGTTTCGTGGTTACTAGGAGGGTAAGGCCAAATTAGCTTTACAAGGTGCAGGTTTAGCCGCACATGAAAATCTGTTCACATCTCTGGGCTGGGGCTCCCCAGTGCTAGCTCCTTCCATTTGATCACATCCAGCGCATAGCCGTTCGAATCGTCCACGACCAAGTTATTTCCGATCGGCTAGGCTCACTGGCACTGCGAAGAGATGTTGCATCTCTTTGCGCATTTTATCGTATTTACCACGGCAAGTGCTCTGAGGAACTGTTCGCACTAATTCCAAGCGCACAATTTCACCATCGCACATCGCGACAAAACTTGCGATACCATCTATACCATCTGAATGATCCACCACTGTGCGATGTAAAAAAAAAATTCTTCCTTACACAACTTCCTTGTGGAATTGAATACACCAGTGATTTTTCCGGATGGATACGACTTAGGGACCTTCAAGAAAAGAGCCTACTCCTTTTTAAAAGGCCGGCAACGCATCTGCAATTCCCCTGATGATGCAGTTGTTTATGGACGGCGGTAATCACTTACCATCAGGTGAGCCGTATGCTCGTTTGCCCCCTCTAGTATAAAAAAGAACACATTACATAATTAAATTTAAGAATCGAAAACTGAAAACATCTTGTATAGCCCGTATGGATAAAGAATGGCGGCTCATAGAACCCGAATAAATATGGCGGCTCATAGAGCCCGTACCGTCAACATCTACAGTACCAATAGCAAAAACCCGCTAATAACGATATACCGTTATAATGTTATATTATTCGGTTAGTTGGAAATTTTTTACTTACCGGAAAATAACTGAAAATCGCAAGTACAGTACGCAAGTAAGTACATTAATTTAACATTAAATTTGTTACTAGCCACTCGCTCTGGCTTTGCCTTGGTGGTTTCTAATAATGTGGCGTTATTTCGACTTAAGATAATCATGATAATACATTTTTTATCTTATCAATATTCCTATTTTAATAAAATCTCTAAATTTTTCGGATAAAAGTTAGTCTATGTCACTGCTGGTGTTACACTCTCTTTGTTCGTGAACTTTTATTGCAATCGCTTCAGCCATTCCAAAGATTAATTTTAAATAAAAGTATAAACTTTTATTTAAAAGTAGTTAAGTTACGTAGGACACTCGATAAGTTTTGAGATATACAAAAAGTATTCTAGATACTATTAATATTTATTTTACATCTTTTCAAAATGTTCTCCATCATGCTTTATACAAAGTTCCATTCGCCTAAACCAACTCTGAAAACACTTTTGCCAGTCTTGATCTGAGAGGTCGGAAATCGCTTCTTCGTAGGCAGCCGCGGATTCTTCGGCGCTTGAAAAAAAACTTGCCTTTTGATGTTTCTTTGACTCTTGGAAACAAAAAGAAATCACAAGGAGCTAAGTTAGGGCTGTTAGATGGGTGACTTAGAGTTTCAACACCAGATTCCTCAATAAATGCTATTGTTCTAAGGGAGGTATGTGAAGAGGCGTTATCGTGATGCAGCATGATTCCCCGAAGCCCGATCTTGTAGTATACCATTCAGAGTTGACTGACCTACAATTTGCCAGCACTGACGTCCGCTCCGCGAAAAAAGATAGCCACCATTTCTTTGCCGACGTTGCGAGCTCTTTGCAGTTTTGTCGGCAACTGTCCTTCTGAGTAGACCCATACCGATGCCTGCCTTTTATTTTCCGGATCATATTGATAGATCCATGTCTCTTCACCAGTAACGATTTCTTAAACACGCCTAGATGCCCCGTTTTTAAAACAAAGACACATTTTATGGCACGGAGCGCAAACGAGGGATCCATCAACAACAAAGCTTTCTCACTCCAAGATGTTGATGTAGGATGGTATGATTGCTCCCCTAACTAATGCCTACAATATTTTCGACATCCGTATATGTGATTCGTGGGTCTTCTCGCACCAACATTTCAGGAGTCATTTTGTGCCGTTACTGCTGTTTGTGGGGGCCCCGGTTCTTTGGTCATCTTTAAGGTTAATTTTACCCCTTTTAAATTTAGAAAACTGCCTAAAAATTGTTGCGTGTGATGGAGCTGAGTCCCCGAATGCTGATTGTAACCGTTTTAAACTTAATTGTTCGGTTAAACCAAATTTAAAATCAATATAGATCATAGCGCGCAAATGTTCACGAGAAGATCCATCGTTGAAGCGCGGGAAGCGTTGCAGGAAAATTAATAGAACTTTTAACTTTTTTTAAATTTCGAGCATCTCAAAACTTATTGAGTGACCTACGTATTTCTCAATTGCAAAAATAAATTTAAATATCAACAAATTATGAAGAAAACTAAGAACGCGTCGTAGCTCACAAATAAGCAAACCTGGCCTGATTTTTTGTGGTTTATGGCATTTGGTTATCATTAATTTCAATAACAAATGTGACTGAAGTTACAAAACGTACGAAAAACGCACATCGCAACGTATTTTTTTTTTTAGTCTTTACCGGCGCGTGTTAGTATAAATAGCAACAGTCTGCGAGCTGGAGGTGAATACAGCCGTCGCCATTTTTAATCCCACTCTTTAACCGCACGGGTTGTAAATGTGTTATTTCTTGTAGTAACAAAAATGATCTTGTTAAATAAAAGTTTTTAACTAATAAGTATGAATAAGTAACGATAATGAGTATTATAATATCCATAATCATTTTATTTTCATTTTAGAGCCAACCGCTAGCACAAACGCAGCTACGTAAATACCTACGAGGGCGGCGACATTGCAGGACATCAAAGGCCTTAACCGGTAAGGTCTTAAAACTGCGCTACTTCTATATATGTATTCAGTAAATTTTTATATAGTTATTTTGTTGATCTTCTAAAGATATTAAAAGTTACTTTGCAACCATCCGCTCAATAAACTAAAATTACGTGTCTGACCTAGTTTGAAGAGCACCTCCCGCCATCTCTCAATTACGTGCACTAATCCCGTCACCACTAATCCCAGCACCACTGCTTCCAAGCAGCGCAGCAGGAGCAGCGCCCAATGCTGCGGCGATGTAAGTGTGGTGGGTGTGTGTGAGTGTGGGTGTTGTGACGTACCAGGTGGCGGGAGCGAGTCGGCGGAGAGCTCGCTAGGAGCGGCGCCCAGTGCGGCGGCGAGCGCGTCCGCCTGCACGCCCACCAGCGCGCACGCCTCGCGCAGCTCTGTAAATGAAATAGTAAATAGGTTCATGCATATTATATACAGGCTTATTTTGCAATATACGGCCAAATTTGTAAAGAAGGTTCAGAATAAGTAATATAGGCGTGTTAGTGAAAAAAATTACTTTAAAAAATATCAAACATTGTCCTTTTTGTGTTTTATGTTCAGAATACGTGGTGATGCATGATTTTAACTGATTGTCATTAATGAATATCTAACGCCTACTATTTTACTACTCACGCATATTCGTATAGGTCGATCATTATAGATAAATCACATTCAATTTGGGATGATACCAAAAAAGAGTCTTATTTACGAGTACTTTCAAAAACGGCAATAATGGTATACGAGTCATCATCATCATCATCATCACAGCCCTTCACAAGTCCACTGCTGAACATAGGCCTCCCCCAAGTAATGCCACAAAGCACGGTCCTGAGCCACCTGCATCCATCGACTTCCTGCATATCTTACCAGGTCGTCACTCCATCCAGTGGGGGGTCGCCCTACACTACGCCTACCGGTACGAGGCTGCCACTCGAGAACCTTTCTTCCCCATCGGTCATCGGTTCTTCGAGCTATATGGCCGGCCCATTGCCACTTCAGCTTACTAATCCGTTGGGCTATGTCGGTCAATCTGGTTTTACTGCGGATATCCTCATTTCTGAGTCTATCACGCAGAGAAACTCCGAGCATAGCCCTCTCCATAGCTCGCTGAGCGACCTTGAGCGTCCTCATACGGCCAGCAGTGAAGGACCACGTCTCTGATCCGTAAGTCATCACTGGCAACACGCACTGGTTGTACACTTTAGTTTTCAGAGATTGAGGTATACCTGACGAGAAGATATGTCGTAATTTCCCGAACGCTGCCCAGCCGAGTTGAATCCGTCGATTGACCTCTCGGTCGAAGTTGGACTTACCTAGTCGGAATATTTGTCCCAGGTAAACGTACTCGTCAACAACTTCGAGCATAGTGCTTCCAACAACTACCGGCATAGGTGTGACATGGACATTAAACATAATCTTTGTTTTGTCCATGTTCATCTTAAGACCTATCCGTTGGGAGGCACTATTGAGGTCATTGAGCATAGTGCTTAAGTCCTCCAGCGATTCTGCCATAAGGACTATATCGTCGGCAAATCGAAGGTGAGTGATGTACTCGCCATTGATGTTAATGCCGTATCCTTTCCAGTCCAGTAGCTTGAAAACGTCTTCCAAAGCAGCGGTGAAGAGTTTCGGGGATATAACGTCACCCTGTCTTACACCTCTCTGCAGTTGGATAGGTTTCGAGCTCTGGTTCTGTACTCGGATAGCCATCGTAGCCCTACTGTACAAACACTTCAGCACTTCGATATACCGACAATCAACTTGGCACCGCTGAAGGGACTGCAGCACCGCCCAAATTTCGACGGAATCAAAGGCTTTCTCATAGTCCACATACGCCAGGCAAAGTGGCAAATTGTACTCTTCAGTCTTCTGTACAATCTGCCGCAGGGTATGTATGTGGTCTATGGTACTGAAGCCTTTTCGGAAACCGGCTTGTTCGGGAGGCTGGAAGTCGTCGAGTCTGCGTGCGAGACGATTCGTAATGACTCTCGAAAACAGCACGTAGACGCGGCTCAGAAGGGAAATCGGTCTGTAGTTCTTCAAGAGAGCGTTGTCGCCTTTCTTAAAGAACAAGACCACCGCACTTCTGCTCCACGCCTCTGGAGTAGTGCCACCATGGAGGACGGAATTGAAGAGCTTCTGAAGGACTTCAAGTACCGGTGTTCCACCCGCTTTCAGAAGCTCCGCTGTAATTCCATCCTCGCCTGGGGCCCTGCCGTTTTTAAGGTGCTGGAGAGCCATTCTAATCTCGCTTAGACTGACGTCCGGGATATCATCGGAATAGTGTCGGATAAGACTTGCTCTTGGATCGTTACTCACACTTGCGTGTGGCTCCAACGATGATGTGTACAGCTGCCCATAGAACCTCTCAATCTCACTCAAAATCTCAGGTGTCCCGGAAACGATGCTGCCACACTCAGTCTTCAGCCTTGACAGTTGGCTCTTTCTGGCAGACAGATCTCTGGCAAAGACTTTGGAGCCCTGGTTCCGCTCGATCGCTTCTTTAATACGAGCAGTATTAAAGTTGCGTAAGTCTCGCCGCATGCATTTGGAGATCTGTCTGTTCAGTTGCCTGTACGCTGTCAAATCTGTTGACGATTGCAGCCTCATCTCCCGTCTAACAGCCATGAGATTAAGAGTGTGATCGGAGAGTTTTTGTGTTCTTCTGCGGCGGGTCTTGCAGAACTTAGCTCCGACCGCATGGACAGTTTCCACGAGCTTGTCATTCATATCGTCCACTGCATTGCAA
The DNA here is from genome assembly GCA_907164705.1 of Parnassius apollo. Classification (NCBI taxonomy): domain Eukaryota; kingdom Metazoa; phylum Arthropoda; class Insecta; order Lepidoptera; family Papilionidae; genus Parnassius; species Parnassius apollo. The sequence goes on from CAJQZP010001262.1 coordinate 4,748,387, forward strand.
TCTTGTAGGCACTGAAAGCGGTTGTGTAACTCGAGCTGAAAGTTTTCGGGATTTTGGATCAGAGCAGGAGGGGGGACGGAGCGTTGACTTCATTAACGAGACCTCTCCAACTTAACGTTAAGGTTCAGTGTGCCTCTAACCATTCGGTGATCGCTGCTAGTTTTCACCCTTGCGATCACTGAGACATCACTGAACAGTTGGCGTCTGGTCGTCATAATGAAGTCAATCTCATTTTTTGTCGAACCGTCGGGGCTCGACCAGGTCCACTTCCTGTGGGGCCGCTTCTGGAAGAAAGAGTTCATCATAAAGAGTCCCTCTTTCTCCATAAAGTCGGCCAGCTGCTGGCCCCTTCGGTTCCGTTGCCCTACTCCAAATTTCCCTAACTTCAGCTCACCGTTTTCTCTTGTGCCTAGTTTTGCGTTGAAGTCTCCCATCAACACCGTGTAGTGGGTTTTGGAGGAATGTATGGCTTTGGAAATATCCTCATACATTTCCTCCACCTCCTCATCGGAATGTGCCGACGTTGGTGCGTAAACCTGTATGACCTTCAGCGAATACCGTTTGGTGATTCTGAGTATCAGGTACGCGACCCTCGTCGACACACTCTCAATCTGTACAACGTTGTTGACGAGTGACTTGTGGACGATAAATCCGACACCTCCTTGGGACAGATGGTCGCCCTCCCGGTGATAGAACAAGTTGCCGGATTCGAGAATCACCGTGTCCTCCCCCTCTCTTCGGACCTCGGATAATCCTATAATACTCCAGCGCAACTTGTCTATCTCTTCTTCCAGCTCCAGGATCTTCTCATCAGTCCTCAGTGTGCGTGCGTTAAATGTTGCCAGGTCGAGTCGTCGTAGGTGGCAACCGAACCTCCACCGGAGATTCTTAGCACCCCCTGCCCCGCCGTTACCATGGTCGCCACCGTAGCCAGGAATAGCGGGGCCGCCGGGGACTGGGGGCCGTCTATTTGTGTAATTGTTCATGGGGGGTATATTGCCATAGTTGCCACGCTTGGCGAGCGGGTTGGCAACCGCAGTTTTTTTTTGTGGTACAGTTGCTGTTATCAGGAAAATGCTGCTGCCCATCTCCTGCCTGTCTCCCTCTGTCGCCTCTTACGACACCCACAGGAAGATATGGGGTAGTGGATATTCTCAATCGCCACTACACGGCACATACGTATACGAGTATCATTATTTAAATATTTGAATTTAACTATGAAATTCGGCTTCTCTTTAAAAAATAACCCTGTATAAACACGTATAACTGTAGGTTTATTTTTTATTTTTGTAAGGAAGCGTATTGACTATCTGTCGAATGCCTTTCGGTTGGCTACTATGATTTTATATAAGTACGGTAACCAACTTATAGCAGCAGGTATGTGTTGAGCAAGGAAGTAGCAATTAACTAGATAAGTTGGCGTTGCTGGTGATTTGCATATTAGATATATGATTTTGGAGATATTTTGCATTTGTTTTCAGTGATTTTTATAAAAGTCTATATTGATCAATATTGATTTCATTTAAATTTAAATAATTTCGAGATAAATTTACAACACACACGGCACGCTTGTTACGCGCGCCCCGCACGCCACGTACATTACGCGCGCCCCGCACGCTACATGCGACTACACCACTTACATTTACATGACAATGAAAATTGTCCTGTACAAGTAAATATTAGCTTTAGATCTAAATCCACAACAATAACGATCAATTTTGAGACAGAAGGGAGTGTATGTGACGCCCAGCTTCGGCAGCAAGTACGTGAGTGTATGTGAGTGATACGAACCGTACTCGCGCTGCAGCCGCTTGCCGATGGAGCCGTCGATGTTGTGCTGCGGCTCAAACTGCAGGTTGCCCAGCTTCGGCAGGAAGTGTATGTGAGTTGTACGCACCGTACTCGCGCTGCAGCCGCTTGCCGATGGAGCCGTCGATGTTGTGCTGCGGCTCAAACTGCAGGTTGCCCAGCTTCAGCAGGAAGTGTATGTGAGTTGTAAGCACCGTACTCGCGCTGCAGCCGCTTGCCGATGGAGCCGTCGATGTTGTGCTGCGGCTCAAACTGCAGGTTGCCCAGCTTCAGCAGGAAGTGTATGTGAGTTGTACGCACCGTACTCGCGCTGCAGCCGCTTGCCGATGGAGCCGTCGATGTTGTGCTGCGGCTCAAACTGCAGGTTGCCCAGCTTCAGCAAGAAGTACGAGAGTGTATGTGAGTTGTAAGCACCGTACTCACGCTGCAGCCGCGTGCCGATGGAGCCGTCGATGTTGTGCTGCGGCTCAAACTGCAGGTTGCCCAGCTTCAGCAGGAAGTACTAGTGTATGTGAGCGGTACGCACCGTACTCGCGCTGCAGCCGCTTGCCGATGGAGCCGTCGATGTTGTGCTGCGGCTCAAACTGCAGGTTGCCCAGCTTCAGCAGGAAGTGTATGTGAGTTGTACGCACCGTACTCGCGCTGCAGCCGCTTGCCGATGGAGCCGTCGATGTTGTGCTGCGGCTCAAACTGCAGGTTGCCCAGCTTCAGCAGGAAGTGTATGTGAGTTGTAAGCACCGTACTCGCGCTGCAGCCGCTTGCCGATGGAGCCGTCGATGTTGTGCTGCGGCTCAAACTGCAGGTTGCCCAGCTTCAGCAGGAAGTGTATGTGAGTTGTACGCACCGTACTCGCACTGCAGCCGCTTGCGGATGGAGCCGTCGATGTTGTGCTGCGGCTCAAACTGCAGGTTGCCCAGCTTCAGCAGGAAGTGTATGTGAGTTGTACGCACCGTACTCGCGCTGCAGCCGCTTGCCGATGGAGCCGTCGATGTTGTGCTGCGGCTCAAACTGCAGGTTGCCCAGCTTCAGCAAGAAGTCGAGTGTATGTGAGTTCTACGCACCGTACTCACGCTGCATCCGCGTGCCGATGGAGCCGTCAATGTTGTGCTGCGGCTCAAACTGCAGGTTGCCCAGCTTCAGCAGGAAGTACGTGAGTGTATGTGAGCGGTACGCACCGTACTCGCGCTGGAGCCGCGTGCCGATGGAGTCGTCGATGTTGTGCTGCGGCTCAAACTGCAGGTTGCCCAGCTTCAGCAGGAAGTGTATGTGAGTTGTACGCACCGTACTCGCACTGCAGCCGCTTGCCGATGGAGCCGTCGATGTTGTGCTGCGGCTCAAACTGCAGGTTGCCCAGCTTCAGCAGGAAGTGTATGTGAGTTGTACGCACCGTACTCGCGCTGCAGCCGCTTGCCGATGGAGCCGTCGATGTTGTGCTGCGGCTCAAACTGCAGGTTGCCCAGCTTCAGCAGGAAGTGTATGTGAGTTGTACGCACCGTACTCGCGCTGCAGCCGCTTGCCGATGGAGTCGTCGATGTTGTGCTGCGGCTCAAACTGCAGGTTGCCCAGCTTCAGCAGGAAGTGTATGTGAGTTGTACGCACCGTACTCGCACTGCAGCCGCTTGCCGATGGAGCCGTCGATGTTGTGCTGCGGCTCAAACTGCAGGTTGCCCAGCTTCAGCAGGAAGTGTATGTGAGTTGTACGCACCGTACTCGCACTGCAGCCGCTTGCGGATGGAGCCGTCGATGTTGTGCTGCGGCTCAATCTGCAGGTTGCCCAGCTTCAGCAGGAAGTGTATGTGAGTTGTACGCACCGTACTCGCGCTGCAGCCGCTTGCCGATGGAGCCGTCGATGTTGTGCTGCGGCTCAAACTGCAGGTTGCCCAGCTTCAGCAGGATACTGAGTGTATGTGAGCGGTACGCACCGTACTCGCGCTGCAGCCGCTTGCCGATGGAGCCGTTGATGTTGTGCTGCGGCTCAAACTGCAGGTTGCCCAGCTTCAGCAGGAAGTACGTGAGTGTATGTGAGTGATACGCACCGTACTCACGCTGCAACCGCGTGCCGATGGAGCCGTCAATGTTGTGCTGCGGCTCAAACTGCAGGTTGCCCAGCTTCAGCAGGAAGTACGTGAGTGTATGTGAGCGGTACGCACCGTACTCGCGCTGCAGCCGCTTCCGCTTGCCGATGGAGCCGTTGATGTTGTGCTGCGGCTCAAACTGCAGGTTGACCAGCTTCAGCAGGAAGTACGTGAGTGTATATGAGCGGTACGCACCGTACTCGCGCTGCAGCCGCGTACCGATGGAGCCGTCGATGTTGTGCTGCGGCGCAAACTGCAGGTTGCCCAGCTTCAGCAGGAAGTACGTGAGTGTATGTGAGTGGTACGCACCGTACTCGCGCTGCAGCCGCGTGCCGATGGAGCCGTCGATGTTGTGCTGCGGCTCAAACTGCAGGTTGCCCAGCTTCAGCAAGAACGCCAGCACTCGCAGCACGGCGCCGCACTGCGACGCGCTCAGCCCCAGCGTGCTCATCGCCGCCTGTCCACGCCCACAGTGATTTCTCATATTTACGCGAATACTACACATTAAATGAAACTAAATAGAAGGATTTTATCGGGTTTGATTTTAACTTTTTAATTCGAACGTCGTTTCGAATCGAATTAAAAAGTAAAATTAAACGCAATTGAATCCGTAAAGTAATTCCATTTCTAATAACTTAAATTTCACAAGAATCGTACAATTCTTTTTAAATAGGGTTCTGTAGCTAATTTATGGTTAAATGCAGTGGGATTTAGTATCCGCGCGATGAATTTACGAGCTTTAGCAAAGTGTTATTTTATTAAAGAACATGTATTCAATTAATAATTAAAAAAATTAAAAGAAAACCTTTATTTCTCAATACATTTCTCATAAGTTAGTGGTGAAGCATTGTATACAGGACGTTCGGAAGTAATGGTTAACCCCGCAGGTATTAGTGGGGCACCTCTGTCACTAAGAAAAAAATAAAATACAAAATATGGACAAAAAATCCAAGTATGGTTGATACTTCCGTTTACATTATTGAGTAATTATTTCATTAATCATCACATTATATATTCATATTAATCATCAGTGGCTACAAATTTCAAACATAACTGTTTAAAGCTGTAGTGTACAAGTTGATTGGAAGATGGGTGCAAAGCTGTAAGGGGAAGGTAGTCTAAGCCATTTAGATCCATTTAAGCCATGCCTGTGTTCTGAAATAGAACCCAGTATACTGGCCAATGCAAATGACGTCACAAATCGACGCCATACTGGTGATCCGTTTTAAATGATATGACATCATACATGCTCTTAACTACTCTTCCTCAGTAACAAAGAATGAGTAAGATTTCTCATTCTCTTCATCGTACAGATTTAACTGTTTAAGCTCTGCCATTTTTGTATTTGAATAAATAAGAACAAATAATGGCATGCTTCATTAAGTGTACACACCATTAAAAATTGTTATAATATGACGGGATATCCGACACAATATGGCGGCGGCACGCCAGTACAATATGGCTTAATTAATGACGTCATTTGCATTCGCCAGTAAGTATACTCGGTTCTATTTTGGAACACAGGCCATAGTTATGTTACACGAAGTCAGACTTTTTTAACGATTTTTTGTTTTTGGTGATAAACCAAAAATTTGACAGTTAATTGCTAGTACGAGCCAGTTTTATTGATAAATGTTTTTTAATATTTTTTATTAAAGTAATGTGTAAAAAATGCATGGCAAATAATTACACTACGAAAATTTTCAAAGATTTATAGTAGCAGATTTTTGACGCAAGTTAACAAAATGGATGGTGATTTTTTGTTCTAACGTTTTTGAAAACATGCTTGGTTATTACTCTATCATTTGAGGTATCATTTCCGCAGATATGCTACAAATTATTAAAATTGGGACCTACAAACCACATTGAGGAAGAAAGTTTAAATTTTTAGGCAGACTAATAATCATCATCATCATCATTACAGCCCTTCACAAGTCCACTGCTGAACATAGGCCTCCCCCCAAGTAATGCCACAAAGCACGGTCCTGAGCCACCTGCATCCATCGAATGCAGTGGACGATATGAATGACAAGCTCGTGGAAACTGTCCATGCGGTCGGAGCTAAGTTCTGCAAGACCCGCCGCAGAAGAACACAAAAACTCTCCGATCAAACTCTTAATCTCATGGCTGTTAGACGGGAGATGAGGCTGCAATCGTCAACAGATTTGACAGCATACAGGCAACTGAACAGACAGATCTCCAAATGCATGCGGCAAGACTTACGCAACTTTAATACTGCTCGTATTAAAGAAGCGATCGAGCGGAACCAGGGCTCCACATCATCGTTGGAGCCACACGCAAGTGTGAGTAACGATACAAGAGCAAGTCTTATCCGACACTATTCCGATGATATCCCGGACGTCAGTCTGAGCGAGATTAGAATGGCTCTCCAGCACCTTAAAAACGGCAGGGCCCCAGGCGAGGATGGAATTACAGCAGAGCTTCTGAAAGCGGGTGGAACACCGGTACTTGAAGTCCTTCAGAAGCTCTTCAATTCCGTCCTCCATGGTGGCACTACTCTGGAGGCGTGGAGCAGAAGTGCGGTGGTCTTGTTCTTTAAGAAAGGCGACAACGCTCTCTTGAAAAACTACATACCGATTTCCCTTCTGAGCCGCGTCTACGTGCTGTTTTCGAGAGTCATTACGAATCGTCTCGAACGCAGACTCGACGACTTCCAGCCTCCCGAACAAGCCGGTTTCCGAAAAGGCTTCAGTACCATAGGCCACATACATACCCTGCGGCAGATTGTACAGAAGACCGAAGAGTACAATCTGCCACTTTGCCTGGCGTATGTGGACTATGAGAAAGCCTTTGATTCCGTCGAAATTTGGGCGGTGCTACAGTCCCTTCAGCGGTGCCAAGTTGACTGTCGGTATATCGAAGTGCTGAAGTGTTTGTACAGTAGGGCTACGATGGCTATCCGAAACCTATCCAACTGCAGAGAGGTGTAAGACAGGGTGACGTTATATCCCCGAAACTCTTCACCGCTGCGTTGGAAGACGTTTTCAAGCTACTGGAAAGGATACGGTATTAACATCAATGGCGAGTACATCACTCACCTTCGATTTGCCGACGATATAGTTCTTATGGCAGAATCGCTGGAGGACCTTAGCACTATGGTCAATGACCTCAATGGTGTCTCCCAACGGAACGGTCTTAAAATGAACATGGACAAAACAAAGATTATGTTCAATGTCCATGTCACACCTATGCCGGTAATTGTGGGGAGCACTATGCTCGAAGTTGTTGACGAGTACGTTTACCTGGGACAAATAGTCCGACTAGGTAAGTCCAACTTCGACCGAGAGATCAATCGACGGATTCAACTCGGCTGGGCAGCGTTCGGGAAATTACGACACATCTTCTCGTCAGGTATACCTCAATCTGAAAACTAAAGTGTACAACCAGTGCGTGTTGCCAGTGATGACTTACGGATCAGAGACGTGGTCCTTCACTGCTGGCCGTATGAGGACGCTCAAGGTCGCTCAGCGAGCTATGGAGAGGGCTATGCTCGGAGTTTCTCTGCGTGATAGACTCAGAAATGAGGATATCCGCAGTAAAACCAGATTGACCGACATAGGCCAACGGATTAGTAAGCTGAAGTGGCAATGGGCCGGCCATATAGCTCGAAGAACCGATAACCGATGGGGAAGAAAGGTTCTCGAGTGGCAGCCTCGTACCGGTAGGCGTAGTGTAGGGCGACCCCCCACTAGATGGAGTGACGACCTGGTAAGTCATGTAGACTAATAAAACAACATTTTAATTCAAATTATTTATTTATTGCTGTTCAACATGATTCCCGCGATGCCTAACACAAGCACGGGCCCGTCGCTTCACTTCTATTGTACTTACTTTCAACACACACAACGAGAAAATAAACTGCACCGAACTAGCGACGCTGATAACGAAACTTAAATAGTCTCTACGGATGCTATTAACGAGCTCAAGACAATGCTGGAAACCTTTGTTAATAATCAAAATGTAAGATTAGACAATATAGAAAAAAAACTAGCACTTGTCACAAATCAAAATGTAATCATACAACAAACCAATTCGGAAATAGAAAAGTCCATAAATTTCGTCTCTGACAGAATAGATAACCTGCAAAAAGATGTCTCCAACATAGAAAAGGATCGCAAAGCTCTTGAGTCACAAATAAACACAATTAATACCAAATTCGACGCCTTGGAGAAATACATTCGCAAGACGAGTATTGAGATACGTAATGTTCCGAAAATAAGAGGTGAAAATAGGGAGACTTTATTTAAATATGCCCACACACCCTAATCACGAACTTAAATGTATTTATGGAACAAAATAATCTTCGTGATGTTTATCGTCTGCCAAGCAAGGCTGATGCAACATCCTCCACAATCGTAGCTGAGTTAGGGAGTAGTCTACTTAAAAGTAAGGTAATTGATGCAGTAAACAGCTATATTAAAGACAATCCTAAAGACTTACTTAACTGTAGTCATATGGGAATTATGAATGTTAAATCATCAATTTATGTAAGTGAACATCTGACAATAAAATCTAAAAGACTATACTTTCTTGCAAGAGATATAGCCAAAAATTTTGGGTTATTTAAATTGTTGGACGTCAAACGAAAATGTGTATTTGTGCCGTAAAGAAGGAGATCCACACATTCTCATAAGAAACGAATCCCAGCTCTCCGAATTTAGAAATACTAAGTGACTAGACGTAAGATGTTTTATAATATTAGTTATCCTAGAACACTCTTATGTTAAATTAGTTAAGTTTAAGAAAATATACACTAAGCTATCCTCTTTTTTAATAAACATAACCTACACTATTTCATATACACTTCCACACATAACTCACAATCATTTAATGCATACCACAACTTGTTTACTTAATATCAAACTTAATCAACAATCACAATTTACTCACTTTCTTACCAAACAAAGACTATACAACACAAATTATATTAAGTCTCACAGTTTTTACATTGTCAAGAACTGTAAAAAAATAATATTGTATAAAATAAATTGTTACCATTTGATTATTTATACGTTAGGATTTAAAATAGTTTATCATAACCTTAATAATAAGATGCGGTATAAAATATTAGGCCATCTTAATACTAATAGTATGACGTGGTTGCAATCATTTCGTCACCTATTAATAAATATACATAAAAGGCGCTAACATAAATGAAATATCAAATAATCTAGATGATATTACAAATTTAGAATTTTATATTTGCAATACTGAGGATGTATGCCCTATAATAAGTCAACCAAAATAACTACACAAATATTCTATGTCAAAATATTCGAAGCATAAAACGAAACTTTGATGGTTTAACTGTGCTTATAAAAAGGATGCATGTAGATTTTGATCTAATTATCCTAACTGAATGTTGGCTGTCCTGCTCTGGTTCAATACCTTTATTAGAATCGTATTCTTCTCATGCCACGAAAAAAACTTACAATCAGAACGACGGAGTGCTGATCTATATTAAAGATAAATTGAAATGCACCGTTGAAGAGCCTACTTTTCAAGAAGCTAACTGCTTGATAATTAAATTTGGAACACATACAGTAGTGATAGGGATTTATCGTCCATACTGCTTTAAAAACGATGCAACAAATTTTTTTTCACCCTTGAACCAACTTCTCACTGAACTAAAATGCTTCAAAAATATCGTTCTAATGGGCGATATTAATATAGATATCTCCACTGATAACCAACCAACCAACCAGCAAGCCGAACAATATTTAAATTTAACAGCATCCCATGGACTTCTTCCAGCTTTTACGTCGTCAACTCGAACGTTCACATGTATTGATCATTTATTACTCAAAACACGTCAGCCCGCTAAATCATTTGTTATACAGACCTGTTTAACTGATCATGAAGCTGTAAGCCTAAGTCTTAAAATCAAACAGCCCAAATGCTATTTTAACAGATTTATTCGAAACATTGATCACGTTGGTCTTAAGCAGTTTTTATTAGACGCAAATTTTAGCCAAATATATGACAATAATAATCCTGAAGAAGTAGCAAATTTCTTAGTAGAAACTTTATCAAAAGCACTGGAAAACAACACTAAAAATATAAGATTGTCCCATCGTAAAGCCACATTCAAGCCATGGATAACTGGCATCTTAAGATGCATGAGAAATTGTGATAAACTACATAAGAAACATAAACTAACACCCGATAATGAAACCCTAAAAATAACATATCGTAGATATCGCAATTTCTGTAATGATATTCTTAAAAAACTTAAAATACAGTATCAAAGCAGTGAACTTCAAAAAGCCGGCAATAACAGTAAAAAAATATGGGAAGTAATAAAAAGTGCAACACATCTCAATAAGCATAGTTTAGAGGCAAATGATTTGCTGGGACACCTTTCCACTCCGGTAGAATCTGTTAATGAAGTTAATAAATATTATACTAACGTCGGTGTGAAATTAGCTAACAAAATTTTGCTAAGTAATTACAATAAACCTGATATAAATCAAACTACAAATAAATCATTTGTTATGCTAGATACTGATTACGAGGAGGTACATAATCTCATTATGTCATTAAAAAACAATTGTGCAACATTATTCATTACATGAGGATGGGACGGTATATCAGGTGACTTGCTAAAGACCTACAGAGATATACTTGTTCCCCCGATAACATACCTACGCAACATCTGCCTTTCTACTGGCATCTTTCCTCGCGCTTTTAAGAGAAGTATTATCCGTCCCATTTTCAAAAGTGGTGATAGAGGCATTGTCTCAAACTAGCGACCCATATTAATTTTAACATCTCTATCAAAAATTCTGGAACGTGTTATTAACAAAAGACTTGTGAACTACCTTGAAACAAACAAGCTTCTTTCAGAGCAACAATATGGTTTTCGTGCTGGTAGGTCTACAGATGATGCGGTTCACGAGCTCATATAGTTCGGGGGATGGATGACGGCAAAAAGTGTCTTGCGATATTCCTCGACTTAGCTAAGGCGTTAGTAAGGCGTTTGACACTGTCTCTGTCCCACTTTTGATAAATAAACTTGGGGGCTTGGTGTCAGGAATTTACAGCTAGATCTGTTTAAAAGTTATCTCATAGGTAGAAAACGTACGGATTACCTCAATGCGGTATACTGGGTCCGACTTTATTTTTGGTTTACATCAATGATCTGTGTTCTATAAAGGTATCTAATGGGAGAATTTTGTCCTTTGCGGATGATACAGCTTTGGTTTTCAGCAGCGATAATTGGAAAGATACGTTTGCTTGTGCACAATCTGGATTAAATAGAGTTCTTAAGTGGCTACGTGGGAACTTGCTAACGAATGCATGTAGTTGTACCGGATTAGAAACTGTTGACAAAATTAGATACCTGGGAATAATGATTGACCAGAACCTATCTTTTAGGCCTCATATTGAGCTTACGGCTCGTGCACTTAAAACTCATATACGTCTTTAGAATACTTCGCCAAATTGCTGAATATAAAATTATACGCGCCGTATATTTCGCCCTTTGTCAATCCATATTCACATACTGTATTTCTGTATGGGGAGATGCAGTTAAATCCTATGTTTTTTTTTATAGAAGAGGGGGCAAACGAGCATGCGGCTCAAATGATGTTAAGTGACTACCGCCGCCCATGATCAACCGAAACACCAGGGGAATTGCAGGTGCATTGCAGGCCCTTCGGAAAGGAGTAAGCTCTTTTCTTGAAGGTCCCCAGGTCGTATCGGTCCGGAAAAATCGCCGGTGGTAAACCATTCCACAGAAAGGTTGTATGCGGAAGAAAACTCCTTTTGAAACGTACTGTGGTGGACCGCCAAGCATCCAGATGGTGTGGATGGTATCGGGACGTTTGCCGCGTAGTGCGTTCACGAAATTTGGCGGCTGGGAGTAATCCGAACAATTCCTCAGAGCACTCTCCATGGTATATGCGAAATAAAATGCAAAGAGATGCAACATCTCTTCGCAGTGCCAATGAATCGAGCCGATCGGAAAGCACTCGGTCGTCGACGATTCGAGACGCTCTGCGCTGGATGCGGTCAAGTGGAAGGAGCTGGTAGTTTAGAGCCCAAGCCCAGAGATGGGAACAGTATTCCATGTGCGGCCGAACCTGCGCCTTGTAAAGTCGCAGGCGGTGTTCCGGCATGAAATACTGTCCCGCTCTGCTGAGCACGCCAAGCTTTTTAGAGGCCAATTTGGCCTTCTCTTCCAAGTGACCACGAAACTGCACGTCACTCGATATGTCAACGCCGAGGATTCCGATACTGGCTGAGGCAATAAGGGGAGCGCCTTGAAACTGAGGAGATATGACAAACTGAGGAGATACGCTAAAAAAAATCTTTTTAGCGGTTAACGCGCAAACTTGTGTCTTCTGGGAGTTAAACTGGAATAGATTTAGTCGCCCCCAATCCGAGACTCTGTTCAGCAAAGACTCGACTTCAGACACAAGTTTGTCCCGGAACTCGGAGACGTTTTCCCAAAAAATATTGGCTCGGCCGGTGTAAAGAGCATCACCAGTGCTGTCATCTGCATAGCAATGAATGTTACGGGTTTGCAACATATCATTTATATGCAGAAGAAACAGCGTTGGCGATAGCACGCAGCCTTGTGGAACACCAGCATTAATAGGCTTGCAATCGGAGCTTGCACCGTCTACAAAGACCTTGATGCTCCGATCTGCAAGAAAGCTGGTGATCCAATCGCACAATTTCTCGGGAAGCCCATAGGAAGGGAGCTTCGAAAGAAGCGCTATGTGCCAAACCCGATCGAAGGCCTTCGCAATGTCCAAACTAACGGCCAATGCCTCCCCCTTGGACTCTACTGCCTCCGCCCATCTATGAGTTACGTAGACCAGAAGATCACCAGCTGACCGACCACGGCGAAAACCGTATTGGCGATCACTTATCAGTTGGTGATCCTCAAGGTACCTATGCAACATATCATTTATATGCAGAAGAAACAGCGTTGGCGATAGCACACAGCCTTGTGGAGCACCAGCATTAATAGGCTTGCAATCGGAGCTTGCACCGTCTACAACGACCTTGATGCTCCGATCTGCAAGAAAGCTGGTGATCCAATCGCACAATTTGTCGGGAAGCCCATAGGAAGGGAGCTTCGAAAGAAGCGCTTTGTGCCAAACCCGATCGAAGGCCTTCGCAATGTCCAAACTAACGGCCAATGCCTCCCCCTTGGACTCTACTGCCTCCGCCCATCTATGAGTTAGGTAGACCAGAAGATCACCAGCTGACCGACCACGGCGAAAACCGTATTGGCGGTCACTTATCAGCTGGTGATCCTCAAGGTACCTCATGAGCTGGCAGTTTACAATAGACTCCATTGTTTTGGAGAACAAGGAGGTGATGGTGATAGGCCGGTAGTTGGACGGGTCTGAGCAGTCGCCTTTTTTAGGGATCGGGTGGACGAAAGCCATATTCCACTACTACGCCTAGGACTACGCCTAGGGAGTAGGAGTACCGGAAAAGACGCGTTAAAACCGGTGCCAACTCTGGAGCACACGTCCTCAGCACAATTGGGGGGATTCCGGCAGGCCCACTCGATTTGTGGATGTCCAGGGAGAGGAGTGCTTTGCGAACCGAGCGCTGTGTGAACTGCACTTCCGGCATGGAGCACTCACACCGCGGGATGGTCGGCGGCGTACTCCCCCCGTCATCCAGAGTCGAGTTGGACGCATAGAAAGAACCCAGAAGATCGGCCTTCTCCTTTGCGGTATGGGCCAGTGAGTTGTCCTCCCTGTGCAGAGATAGAAGAGATGGCTGACAGAAATTCCCCTGGACAGCCTTGGCGAGAGACCAGAATGCACGGGTTCCAGAAGGAAGGCGAACTAGTTTCTCGCCAATTCTGCCTATGTGCTCTGAGTTTACCTTGGCAATGACTCTTTTGAAGGACCTAGAGGCGGAATTATACTTCTTTTTTATAGCGCTGGTGTTTACATCCCGGGACGCTGATGCGTCAGCCCAGGCTCGGTAGCACTCCTGCTTATAGCGTGATGCTATTTTACAGGAGCGAACCATGAACCAAACCATGGTTGAGATTCGCCTCCAATAGGCACCACAGAGAAAGGAATAAAAGTTCCATACCCTGAAGTACCACATCAGCGACAGAATCCGCAACAACGTTGGGATCGTCCGGCGAGAAGAAAACCCGCCCCCAAGGGTAGGATGCAAAGAAAGACCGCATACCATCCCAATCGCCTGACCTATAGTGCCAAACACGGCGGCAGCCTGCAGAATGCAACTGCAATTTCAGCGTGAGTGGCACCACACTCCGGACAAGACAATAGTCCGAGGAGCCTAAAGGGGCTTCGACGGAAATCTGATATCCGTCCGGGTGAGAGGTCAGCAGAAGGTCCAACAGGGATGGTGCATAATCCTCCACATCTGGAATCCGCGTAGGCGAAGTAACCAGTTGTGTCAGACCATATGCCAAGGCAAAATCATGAACAGATCTCCCCGCATGATCGGTTAAACGTGAACCAAGCCATTCGGCGTGATGGGCGTTAAAATCGCCGAGGATCACGATCTCTGCGGAGGGGATCTGCTGTAGCAACGAATCTGTAGCCATTTGGACGTAGTCGAAGAGTCCGTCTGTTTCGGCATTACCGCTATGGGACCTATAGAGGCACCCGTAGACCAAAAATATCCTTGACTGTGCCCGGTCCATCAGCACAATATCAGGCTTATTCGCAAGAATAGTCCTGTCTGTGATGATGGCCCGGTCCCAGTAGAGCCTGGCGCGGTCATTTTCGAGCACGGCTTCCGGCAAGTACTTGTAATATAGCAATTTTCGGTCCACGAGACCGTATTTCAGAGCGAGCTCCTGGTGTAGAATTCTGGCTACTAGGTTGTGCCTGTGCAAGTACTCAGAGTTAGAAAGCGCCGAACAACCGGAGATGACATGCCTAAGCGACTCACCGGGATGGCGACAAGCTCGACAGACGTCGACGGTGCCATCCTTGAGGATGTATCTCCGATAGTTGTTGGTCTTAATAACCTGATCCTGTATTGCACAGACAAAACCCTCGGTTTCCCCCGAAGAGGTCACCGAAACATAGCCAGTTGAGGGAGGCGACTGTATCTACGAAGGGCTCATGAAGAGCCCTGTAGTACCTCCCGTGGAGCTCCTTCTCCTTCCATACGGTCTCCCGGTCGGAAATGCTAAGCACTGCTGGGTCCTGCCATTGCTCGTGGGCTAAGGATAGAGGGGTAAGCCCTTTATCACTAGAAATGACGTCATTATAGAATGGATCATCCGATCTCGCCAGAAAGTAATGACGGAGGCGGCACACTTTTTTTTCTTTTTGGTGAGCGCGCTCAGAAAACCACGCCCACCATGCTTTCGCGGCAAGTACAGCCTCATTACCGACGATCTCGGATGATGCATCCTATGGGACGTCATGGTAGTGCGGACTTTTCTATCCCGGGCGTTAAGTTCTGTCTGAGTCCACCTGAGTATGCCAAAGTTATATATGAGGACAGGCATGACCCAACCGTTATATGCGTGTGTCTTATTCACACCGGACAAAAGGCTGTTAAGCACTTTGGTCAAGCGTGCATAAAACACTTCGCAAACTGACTGTTTCATACCAGCCTCATCGATACCGATGTTCTGTGACTTGCCCAGGTATCGGTGTGTTTCAGCCTCGGAAAGGGTCCTTAAGTTGACGGGCATAGATAAATCTATACCCTCAGAGTTAGCAACCCTTCCCCTTTCAACATGGAGGACCGCACACTTATCCGTCCCCAGCTCCATTCCAATAGAATTGCTAAATTCACAAGTGATGTTTAGCAATTCCATAAGATGGGAGCGACTGGAGGCGAATAACTTGAGGTCATCCATATAGAAAAGGTGGGTCACTTTTTTCCTCCCTTCCGTAGCTTTAATCCTCTCCCGGAGCCCTCCAGTAGGGTACTGAGAGGGTTCAGAGTGAGGCAGAACCAGATTGGACTCAGACAATCGCCCTGGAAGATACCCCTTCTTATCCTTATGTGGTTCTCCGCAGCCATCATCCGCTCGCCCAGATAACAGAGAATCGTACTCCACTGCCCCATACACTGCTCAAGGAAGTCTTAAACTACAACAGTCACTCTTGTACAGCTCGAGGACCCTTTTTAGCCATGTATGGGGCACCGAGTCGAATGCCTTTCTGTAGTCTATCCAGGCGGCGGAAAAGTTCCGACGGTATTGCGTTTCACCACTTTGCCAATGACCACGACAGTGAGGAGTGGTTCCTTGGATTCCACGACCACCGCCCCGACATCCATTTTGAGCGCGTGACATCACCTGATTTAACTCCAGGTGACGAGTGATTCTCGCGCTCAAAATGGATGTCAGTGTCTTATATATGGTGGGTAGACACGTGATGGGACGGTATTTGCTCGGATCTGTGGTATCCTGATCTTTAGGAACCAAATGAGTGATCCCAGTAGTGAAGAGGCTCGGGAGCGACTTCTGGTTGAGAGCCTCTTGGAACTGTCATGCGAGCACAACGTGACACACTACGAACCCCTTCAGCCAGTAATGATGCAGCCCGTCGAGCCCCGGACTTTTCCAGTTCGGGGCCCTACGGACTGCCTCAGCCACGTCTTCTGGCGTTACGGTGACGGGGTCCATAGGCGTAACACTCGCACTCTGGCTCGCCACAACTTCCATACATGGGCCCTCGTTGTGGTTTACGGGCTCTGACCACAGGCCGCGCCAAAATGCGATAGTGTCAGCCTGATCCGGTCCTGGGCCCGCTCCACATACCTCTAGTCGCTCCAATGATTTATAGAGCCTCTTCTGATCACTCTGAAAGAGACGATTCTGGTTGAACCGCCTTGACCTCTCGCTAAATCGTCGAATCCGCTTCCCCCAAGCAGCGATTTTTTGCTTCAGGTCATCTATGCGCTCCGTTAGTTTCTGCGTGATATCCGGCTGGGACAAACTAATGTTTGTCGAAGTAAACGCCATCCTAACGGTGCGCACAACTCTCGGTCTATTATTACCAGACCTGAAGCGTGTCAGTCAGCCGATAAGGGCCCTTGCCTTTGCGATACGGTCCTCAATTCTCTTTTTCCAGGCTGGGATGGCGCTATTTTGTCGAGTAGCACGTCCAGCCGTAGGAAGTTTGGCGCCAATAATACGGCATACTGCCAGTGCAGCGCCAAAAAGAATTGAGTCCGTCTCGCAAAGGTCCCGGCTGGCTTCCAAATAGGTCACCAGCATTGGGTTAAGAGCCCACACGACAGCCCGATTTCGCTTGCTAAGGGGAATGCGGGGAAGTCGCGGTCGATTTTCGAGAGGCATGTTGCGCGTTTCCAGCATCGACTCTTCCATTATGCTCCTCATTTTCTATAGTTGGTGGGGGACTATTCCACCATCGTCTGAATCAATCACAAATGGAATATTGACGGCAGCATCCACATTTGCAGTTTGCTGCGCAATTAGTGGTGCCGCATTCCCAGCCGTAGCATTTCCATCCGATGAGGGAACAGCCTCACGTCGTAGTCGTTCGAGTTCGGCGTCACCAAATATGTTGGAGCGCAGGATGTACCGAACTCGGTCTGCCAGGTTTTGCTCAGTGACGGATAGAGATGGCTCCAGCTCTGAAAAAAAGCGATGCATCCGAGCCCGATATGCCAAACATCCTGTTTCTTCCCCTTTTGTCCTAAATTACGCCCGCAGTGCGTTTGCGTTCATTGTTTGTGACCAACGCATGTGACGTGATCCACTAGCGGCGGGTGCCGCTTGCTGAGTCCGAGAAGACCCAGCCGACACCAAGCCTTCTGGTGGGGATGATGGATGCGGATGGCTGCTAGGTGATCGTGCAGCTCCTCGCGCTCGGCTGGCGGCCCGCATGCTGCCGCGTCCAGCGCCAGCTCCAGACGCGCCCTGGCGACCCCCAGGCAGCGGCTCTATGCGCGTTTCTCTTTGTGCCATCATCCATTTATGGGCGCCAAATAACGGGAGACGCCCAAGCCCGGCACCGTTTCGTGGTTCAGTCATATGCACAAACGGACCTTTGCACCCACAACTCTGCCTAGGCACGGCGCTCACACCTCTTGGCAGGGCGCTGACTGACTATGCCGACGTAGTAGTTTTGTCACATAAATGTTACGTCAGCGGGC
Organism: Parnassius apollo; assembly: GCA_907164705.1. Taxonomy (NCBI): domain Eukaryota; kingdom Metazoa; phylum Arthropoda; class Insecta; order Lepidoptera; family Papilionidae; genus Parnassius; species Parnassius apollo. The sequence goes on from CAJQZP010001262.1 coordinate 4,766,392, forward strand.
GATGGGGTCGTCACTTCCCTACGCCTTTTTTTATTATTATTATTATAACATCATATCAAGCTTCATTGTTCCACACGTTGAATTAGTTCTTTTTTTTAATTCTTCTTTTGTGTTTATTCATACATTAATGTGAACTAGTTCCTTGGTTCGACACTACGTATTACTTTAATTAAAAAAAATTAAAACATTCGTCAATATAATTGGCAAATATTAGGAATTAACTGTAAATTTTTGTGGTTTATCACCAAGACCAAAAGAAAATCGTTAAAAAAATTATCGGAATTAGTCTGACGTAACTATGGCCTAAATGGTTCTAAATGGTCTAGACTACCTTCCCCTTACAGTTTTTGTAAACATAATTTATTAACAGAGTATAGACCACAGAACAATAAAAATACTATAAATAATAATGTGATATTAGTCTTTGAGATGGTCTTACGTCCTTGTCGCACTTACACAAAATTATGTATACTATTCAGCTTTCACAGTAATATTGCATTCCATGACCATGAGTGCTTTAAAAAGTTAAAAAGTTAAATATACGCGATAAATTCCGTAAAAACTAGTATTATTTCAATATTGCATTCGTTTTTTTTTATATGTTTTGCCCATTTATATGTTATAATAGTTTTTTTTTCTCGAAAACAGTTCATTAGTTCCTTTCAATGCGAGTAATATTGTTATAATCTGGGACTACACCTCTACCAAATACAACACCTTACTTCCCGAAACTCGTGGTAGTCAGAGTGAACATTTAGGTATCTCTAGGGCATTGACGTCACATATTAGCATGATCCTGAGCTGAGTATTGTATGCGGGGCATTTCAATATCATCTTGACCTGTCCAGCAACAACACAATCGTAGTTCACAAAACATTAAGTCCAGTAGAATGTAGAGTAGTTGCAAATATCACCAAATAACAGTCCAATCGTAATGCAGAATATAATAGTCTAATAGGAATGCCGAGTGGTCGTTAATCGAAGATAAGCCATGAAAAACGAAATAAGCACACCTGATATCGAGAGTATCGAAACACGACCTAAAACTAAACAAAAATCAAAAAAAAATTTAAGGAAGCTTCCTTTACATCTATATCTCACAATAAGAAACCCGTTACGCAATCTTGTGCCCACGCACCAAATAGTAAATTATTCAAAGTCAGCCACCTAAACTTGAGGCCCGCCCCTTTTCAAACATCTGAACACAGTTAGTAAGTCGAAATAATTTATTGCAAGTGATTTTTGTAATTTAAATGAATATTAAACTTTGTGAAAATCATCCTTGCCGAATTTAAATAGCAATAACTCAGTAATTTGACCACAAAAATATGAGTTTACTTCCGTTTTAGAATCTGCATGAAGTAGGCATGTTTTTTTATGCTATTGGCTACCCTGGTCACCATACGTTTTTTCCATATATCAATTATACCTATTTAACCTATTTAAAATTATACCTACAGTGGAAACTCGATTAACCGGACTAATTGTTGCCGTTAGGGATTCGGATAATCGAAAATCCGGATAATCGAATGTATGAAGAAAAGCGGGTTTTGTGCATTTATAGTACATACATACATAATGTTATGTGTTTATTAAAAACAATAATATCAACGAAAATCGATGTTTATTAAGAAATTATTAAGAGATAAATTTTTCAATATACAATGTATGCACTTATTTGTGAACATACATATTTTCTTAGATTACACACATACATACTAAAATACTGCAGCCTCAAATATGAAATCAAATATATAGATACGTATGTACGTATAATTTGTTTAGAATGTGTATTTGGTAATTTGTGTTAGGTAATTATGAAATAAAATAATAAGTTTAATTTCGTTTAAAATATTTGGTAATTGTCATTTGACGTAAGCCACTTTTTCTCTTTATTGCTGCTATATCACGAATTCGTTTGAGCTGTAGTAAACTCACAGTATCACTCTCTGTTTGTTTTTCAAACCACTTGAGAGCCGTTTCCAGGGCCTGAAGTGCTTCATCATGAGACGGTCATGCATCATTTTCCATGTCTATATTTTCTTCTGTTTCATCTTCTTGCATTTCCTGCTGTTCATTTATCTGCAATATGTTTTCTACGATTTCGTCATCCGACATAATCTGAAAGCCTTGATCATTACTGTCACAAGTGATCCACTCTTTCATATCATCTTCATCACAATCCTGGCATATTTGTATCTTTAACATTAGCTCATTTATATCCTCCAAAATAGAATCATCCGTATTGGTTATTAAATTTTCATTCTCCCGATTAAGCACTCTGTTCCAAGCCTTGTTTAAAGTTTTCTTTTCAATCAAATCTCACGCATCTACAACCACGTAACAACACTCCTTTAAATTCATTTCTTTAAAAAATAATAAAACGACTTCTACATTATCTTCATCAACAGATAACAACCTTCGTAAAAGTTGTTTTCTATAAAGTCGTTTTAATGTTTCAATAATACTTTGATCCATTGGTTGCAGCAAGGATGTCACATTAGGAGGCAAAAATTTTACTTTAAACTTTCCATTTTCTTAATGATTTCTTATATTTACGCGAACACTACACATTGAAATAATACTAGTTTTTACGGAATTTATCGCGTATATTTAACTTTTAAATACCCGACGTTTCGAACGCTTTACAGCACTCATGGTCACGGGAAGGACTGAGATGTTCAACGTCCATATGTCATAGTTAACCGCGGTTACCATAGATTAAAATTTAACTTTTGTTCCGATCTATGCAGTATGAACTTATGGTATCTTGAAGTCTTGCAGTTGTATGCTTGGGTTGGGATTTAATTTTATTTATTATAGGATCCCAAGCAGATGGTAGCACCCAGCCATCTTCTCTATTGAAATTAGGATGTTTTTTGATTTCAATAGCCTCGCGAATCATCCTTGGGAAGGAATCGGTGTTCTTTAGCGAGGATCTGCGGTCTATCAAATCTGATGTAGTGACGGGGGCGATCCTGTACGTGTTCACAGACTGCAGACTTCCCGGAGCGTTGATCGCCCCCGTTTTTTCGGTTTCTTCATCATTTTCCGATGTTTACTCCCGTCTTCACTGTCTAATTTGCAAGTGTCTAATTTGCAAAATTCAGGCCATTCCTGGAGCTTCCCGGTATGCTCGAATAACATAGAAATTTCTAAATATTTATATATTAAAAATTACAGTCATTAAATAAAAAAGACTTTTTTTTATTTTTGTCAACAACGATTTTAAAACGGATTATCCAATTTTGATGTAATTGGTGGCAATTGATGAGGTATTTAAAGAACAATAATAAAATCTATTGTTAAAAGACGATTATACTATAAATTCAAAAGTTATGTGAAAAAAATACTTTTTCGAAATAATTCGTCATCGATTTCTGAAAATATTATATTTGCGATTTCTCAAAACCTACCGGTCCAAATCGGTTGAAAGATTACCGTTCAAATCGGTCAAGTTCTTCAAAAGTTCTGAGAGTGAGGTTTACACACATACACACACACACGCGCGCGCGCGCGCCCACGCACACGCCCACGTACACGGACGCGCCCACGCCCACGCCCACGTACACGCACACACACACACGCACGCACGCACACACTCACGCCACACACACACACACGCACGCGCACACACGGACGCACACACACGCACGCGCACACACGCACACGCACACACACACACACACACACACACACGCACGCACGCACACACACACGCACACGCACACGCACACGCACACGCACACGCACACGCACACGCACACGCACACGCACGAACGATATATGATTTATGTGTGCGCAGATTTCCCCGCAAATAAATGACATATAGTTTTGAATCGGAAAAAATCGCTATACGAGTACTCCCTTCCGGTCCGCCGGAGAGCCGTGTTGCTGTATGCTGTTCTTAATCCATGTTAAAAGTGTAACGCAGATGACCTTGGTGAAGGCGAAGTGGTCCCGGTCGGCGTGCGGCGCGCGCGCGGCGGCGGGCGGCGCGGCGTGCCGCGGGGACGCGCCCGCTCCGCCACCCGCCCCGGCCCCCGCACCGCACAGTATGCGGTAGTGCTCCCACGAACGCTGCAGCCGCAGGCGCTCTGGAGGAACCATCCATACATTTTATTATTTATACACCACCTTACTTGCAAGAGCCAAGCTCCAGCTATATTACACTAATGATAAGAGTAGGTAGGTTCGACCACACCCTCACAGAATACCAATGTAAAATACCAGCTTAATGATGATATTTCGTATGGTGAGTGTGGAGAACCGGTGACCTTTTTTACTGGATACGAGGTATTTCATCCTAATCGTCAGGTTCGTAACTGAAGATAGATGTAGATGTCAATAGTCTACGGCATCCACTTACAACCACGTGGACTGTTCGCTCGTTTGTCACTATTATTCTATACAAAAAAAAACTCGAATTCCAAGCGAAATGCTTAAAAATTCGAGTTAATGATTATTCGACTAACAGAAGTTTCAAGATCTTTTCCCCAAACGTAAGCAAACATAAGGTACACAAATGTGTTACGTAGAAAGTTGAATGAATTACTTCATTATTCGGTAATTTCATTACTATGCAGCATACATTTGCAAAAAAAATATTTTTTGGCAATTTGATTTTGTTTCAGTTTTTGTCAATTATAAAGTATTAACAATATATATTATACCTTTCCAAAAATATTTTAAATCAATAATAATAAAATATACTTTTGACAATCTCAAATTTTAATCACGTATTTATTGAGTAACTTTTATAATACCTGCAAATCTCAAGATAAATTTAACGGTTTTAAACAATTCCCAGACGTGAATAAAATTTACAAATGAATACAACAAAAAGCCTTATGCGTAGCCATATGTGCGATAAAAATAGCTCATCGGGACACGCCGGTAGCTGATGGAGCGGCAACTGTTCCTCTTCGGCAGTGAAGAGGATTTCTCAGACTAAATCTTGAGAAAGATTCAGAAGAACAATTTCACAGAGAGGTGTCGAAAGCGGAAGAAAACTCCTAGTGAAACGTACAGTGGTGGACCGCCAAGCATCCAGATGGTGTGGATGATATCGGGAGGTTTGCCGCGTAGTGCGTTCAGGAAATTTGGCGGCTGGGATTAATCCGAACAATTTCTCAGAGCACTCCCCGGGATAGATGCGATAAAATACGCAAAGAGATGCAACATCTCTTCTCAGCGCCAGTGTATCGAGCCGATCGGTAAGCACTCGGTCGTCGATGATTCGAGCCGCTCTGTTCTGGATGCGGTCAAGTGGAAGGAGCTGGTACTTTAGAGCCCCAGCCCAGAGATGGGAACAGTATTCCATGTGCGGCCGAACCTGCGCCTTGTAAATGTGGCCGCGGAAAGAAAAGGGGAGATCTCCCGACGGGCAAGGTGTTCTGCCCGGGGAGCGGCTCACACTCCGTATGATAGTTCGGAGATGTTTTATATATACTGTTTATGATTCGAAATGTTGATAGCGTGACTTAGGATTCGGTGTATTTCGCTTGTGGCGCGACGACAGCGCCGCTACATAAAGATGCAGGCGGTGTGCCGGCATAAATTATTGTCCTGCTCTGCTGAGCACGCCAAGCTTTTTAGATTTTTTTTATAGAAGAGGGGGCAAACGAGCATGCGGCTCACCTGATGTTAAGTGACTACCGCCGCCCATGATCAACCGAAACACCAAGGGAATTGCAGGTGCGTTGCCGGCCCTTTGGAAAGGAGTAAGCTCTTTTCTTGAAGGTCCCCAGGTCGTATCGGTCCGGTAAAATCGCCGGTGGTAAACTATTCCACAGAGAGGTTGTACGCGGAAGAAAACTCCTTTTGAAACGTACTGTGGTGGACCGCCCAGCATCCAGATGATGTGGATGGTATCGGGACGTTTGCCGCGTAGTGCGTTCACAAAATTTGGCGGCTGGGATTAATCCGAACAATTCCTCAGGGAACTCTCCATGGTATGTGCGAAATAAAATGCAAAGAGATGCAACATCTCTTCGCAGTGCCAGTGAATCGAGCCGATCGGAAAGCACTCGGTCGTCGACGATTCGAGCCGCTCTGCGCTGGATGCGGTCAAGTGGAAGACGCTGGAGAGCCCCAGCCCAGAGATGGGAACAGTATTTCATGTGCGGCCGAACCTGCGCCTTGTAAAGTAGAAGGCGGTGTGCCGGCATGAAATACTGTCCCGCTCTGCTGAGCACGCCAAGCTTTTTAGAGGCCAATTTGGCCTTTAGCACGCAGCCTTGTGGAACACCAGCATTAATAGGCTTGCAATCGGAGCTTGCACCGTCTACAATGACCTTGATGATCCGATCTGCAAGAAAGCTGGTGATCCTCAAGGTGCTGAATGAGATGGCAGTTTATAATGGATTCTATTATTTTGGAGAACAAGTAGGTGATGGCGATAGGCCTGTAGTTTGACGTATCTGGGAGGTCGCCTTTTTAAGACATCGGGTGGACGAAAGCCGTCTTCCAAGATTTAGGGGCTACGCCTAGGGAGTAGGAGTACAGGAAAAGACGCGTTACATTAGGTGCCAACTATGGAGCACATGTCCTCAGCACAATTGGGGGGATTCCGTCAGACCCACTTGATTTTTGGATGTCCAGGGATAGGAGTGCTTCGCAAACCTAGCGCTGTGTGAATCGCACATCCGGCAAGGAGCACTCACACCGCGGGATGGTCGGCGGTGTGTTCCCGCCGTCATCGAGAGTGGAGTTAAACGCAAAGAAAGAGCCTAGCAGATCAGCTTTCTTCTTTGCAGCATGGGCTAGTGAGCCGTCCTCTCTGTGCAGAGATGGAAGAGATGGCTGACAGAAATTCCCTTGTACAGCCTTGGCGAGAGACCAGAATGCACGGGTTCCAGAAGGAAGGCGAACTAGTTTCTCGCCAATTCTGCCTATGTGCTCTGACTTTGCCTTGGCAATGACTCTTTTGAAGGACCTGGAAGCGGAATTATACTCCTTTTTTTAGAGCGCTGGTGTTTACATCCCGGGACGTTGATGCGTCAGCCCAGACTTGGTAGCACTCCTGCTTATAACGTGACACTATTTTACAGGAGCGACCAAACCATGGCTGAGATTTGCCTTTCGATGGACACCACAGAAGAAGGAATAAAAAGTTCCATACCTTGAGATACCACATCAGCGATATAATCAGCAACAACATTGGGATGTCCGGCGAGAAGTAAACCCGCCTCCAAGGGTGGGATGTAAAGAAAGACCGCATCCTATCCCAATCAGCTGACCTATAGTGCCAAACACGGCGGCAGCCTGCAGAATGCAATCGCGATTTCAGCGTGAGTTGCACCACACTCCGGAAAAGACAATGGTCTGAGGAGCCTAAACGGGCGTCGACGGAAATCTAATATCCGTCCGGATAAGAGGTCGGCAAAAGGTTCAACAGGGAAGGTGCATGGTCCTCCACATCTGGAATCCGCGTAGGCTAAGTAACCAGTTGTGTCAGACCATATGCCAAGACAAAATCATGAACAGATACCCCCACATCATCGGTTGAACGTGAACCAAGCCATTGGGCGTGGTGGGCGTTAAAATCGCCGAGGATTACGATCTCTGCGGAGGGGATCTGTTGTAGCAACGAATCTGTAGCCATTTGGATATGTTCGAAGAGTCTGTCTGTTTCGGCATTACCGCTATGGGACCTATAGAAGCACCTTGTCGCTGTCTACGCGTAGCCAAAGGATGGACAGGTCCGAATCTTCAAGACTGCCGAGGCGTCGAGAACAGATGAGCATCTGACGAATACGCAAACTCCAGCTCGAGGCACAAAGGAGTGTTGCAGTTTGTACTTCGGATAGGAGAGATACGATATATATATACGATGCAGCCTGAGCATCCACGCTGAGGAGTGGAGTAACTTGGTCGTGGATGCTTAGCGAGGGATTCTCCAGGGGTGCTGGTACCCTCTTGGGGTAGATTTTCACTTAATTTCGCTACCATGTTAAGGGGGACGGGGAGAGAATTGGGCCTCTGGCCACCTACATTCACCAAACGAAACGCGGAAGCAGAGCTTCCATTTCACGCCGGTATTATGTGAGTTCGTGGTACTAACCGGTTTGAGCCGGCCCATACGTGGCAACAGCAAAGCTGCCGCGTGTGTGTGTGTGTGTGTGTAACAGAGAACCTGTCCAGAAATAGGAACCCAAGACCTAAAAAATGCCGATGGGAAGCTGGAAACTCTTTGAAATAATGTAAGTCTTAGACTTTAAATAAGTTTCAGCAGAGAGTGAATATAGATGGCCCATAATAGATAAAACACTTACTGAGAAGGTGTGCGTCGCCGCCGGCTAGCAGTTGGTATAGTACGTGGAAATTACGCTCTCCCTCCATTACACTGCACACCCGCTCCTGTGTATTCAAATGAGTATGTTAATGCCTGAGGTACCTGCTATACCGTTGCAACCGCTTGAAGTCCACTTCTGAACACAGATCTCCTCTCTGGAGTGCTTCATAGTGAGCATACTGTCGCAGTGCACACGCCGGGCACGCGGGCAGGCAGCATGCTGTCGCAGTGCACACGCTGGGCACGCGGACAGCCGCAGCTGTTCATTGTTAGTCGTCATTAGGACGCTGCTGCCCGCCTCCCGGTTCAGTTCCGCTGTGTCGCCTCTTAAAACATTCACGTACCATACGCGGTAGTGGATACTCTTACAACACCACTACGCGGTAAGCTACATGGTATGGGTTGCTACTTGCAAACACGAAAATAGTTTTATTACCTACTTAAATTAAAAAAAAACATAATAAAATATGATTATAATAATTCAGAACTATATTACCTTCTCCAACAGATCTGCATGCAAGGAGAAACAGATATTAGTATCAATTTTTGAGGGGTATTGTGAATCAGCATTTAGCATCAAAATAATATTGTAACACAAGTTTTATTTAAATGTAGTGTGTTGGATTGCAAACATGCTCGTATGATGCCGATCACAGATTTCATACGTTACGGCTACGTTACGGCTGTCGCACGAACATGTCGGCTCGAGCGGAGCACAAGCACGCTGACGGAACACCAGCGTAGAACAGCAGCATGATATTGTTTCGTACAGTGAACGAGTGGAATCGGAGACCCTTTCTACTACAAATAAGGTATTACATCTGATTCCTCGGGGGTGACAACGCATATCTACACTTTAATTCTTAATCAAGGATAGTTTAAGATGTCTACGGGACAAAATATCCAATGATCATCAGGTGGTCTCATAAATGTTGGTATGTATAAAGTGATTAGCGTAATAAATTAAACTTAATTTTAACATTTAAAGAATACTTCTACACTACCCATTTTGTTTTTCTAGTCATGATGTTTCTATTGCTTTTAGATCATCGACAAACATTTTCAAGATAATTGATAGAATCAGGCGTTACTTTGCGGAAATCCATCATAACAATTATAATAAAGACATTAATTTGCAAACATCGGCTCAATTAAATACAATAATGTGTCTTACTGGAATTGAAGAGCACCCCCCGCCCTCCCTCAATTGCGTGCACTAATCCCATTACCACTAATCCCAACAACTCTACTCTCGGCACCACTACTCCCAACACACACCACTACTCCAGGCAATACAAAACTTAATAATATAAAACACGTGTCGTATTATCGTCGATGGTGTGTCTTTCCTGGAATAGTGGTGCCTGGAATAGTGGTGCCGGGAGTAGTGGTGTTGAGAGTAGTGGTAACGGGATTAGTGCACGCAATTGAGGGAGGGCGGGGGGTGCTCTTCAATTCCAGTAAGACACATCATTGTATTTAATTGAGCGGATGGTTGCAAATTAATGTCTTTATTATAATTGTTACAAACATTTTAGTTACATATTGTACCATAAATGTTTGATTGACTAACAGTCATTCGATAAGCTTTGCTTGCATCACAATAGGATATGTTTAACAAAAGTACATGAGGTAAGCAGGTACTCACAGTGTGTTATGTGTCCACCCACTGGTTCTCCCTTGAAGTCAAACTCTATATCCAATAGTTTTCCCTGTAAAAAAAATATCACTGAGAGATAACACTGATAGTCATGAACCATTCTGACTACACACATAAACGCGTCGCAATCACCGTCACCGCCCGCATGCGTAGTTTTGTGTATGTGAACGGTGTTCATTGTATATGGAAGTGAAATATACAACACGCACTGGTCGAAGGGATGTCCTTCGTTCGGAGGGAGGGGTAAATAGTCATTATATACATAAACGTATTCTGGAGTGGTGTTAAGAGTGGTGGTGTAAGTCCAGAATATAAAGGATAACTCAGAACATTAAACAATTTGATGTTAGCTTGACTTGGATGATGAATGACTTGGTTAGGGAACTTTCAATAAAACCTTTAAAGTATTAAATAAATAAGACCTATAAAGTGCTTTTAAAATTTATATATCTTCTTGACCTGCTCGATGATCTAGCCCAATCATCCACACAAACGGAAACGACTATATCCAGCGTGTACTTTTACAGATTATAAAAGAATAATTTGCCGGCGTCTGTTTTTTGTCCGATTACAATCCGGCGTGTAAGACCTTGAGTCTTACCTGAATAGGTCTTTGTTACACACTAAGGCAGTGCTTCATCACCACTTACCACCAGGTGGGATTGTGGTCAAGCATGACTTAAACTAAGTAAAAAACTTACTCACTGGACTTGTGAGATGTAGACTGGGGAGAAGCACCGAGCCGCCGGGACCGCCAAGACTTATAAATCGGCAATGGTTAGGGATAGTTTGGTGATGTTCGAACAGATGTTCTGAGGACTGACAGGGGTCAACTGCTGGCGGTAAACGATTGAGTAAAAACTAAATTAATAGTAAAAAACCATTTTCAAACACAAGCTTTTATTTAAACGCTATAAAAAGAAAATAAAATTAAAATTAAATCAAATCCATCAATTATACAAGGCGTAATATTACACAATTTATATGATACAATCTATTTTATATAATTTACCTTTGTACATAAACAAGAATAGAATATGTAAATTGCTACTGACATAAGTAGGTAATTCTAAGAAAACAATTATGTTTCTTCTTAAATATATAAATCTCTCGACAAGGTTATATATATATATATAACTAGATAGCGCTCCTGTTGTATAAAATCGCGACATGGTTTGCCGATTCCCTGTATCGTAAAGATTGTTCAAATAAAGTCGAGTTTTTATACGTGATAGAGCCATGCTGCAGTTATATTAGTAGTATAGTTGTAGCACGAATGGGTCGGCTCGACCAGGGAAGGCCGACGCTCTCACAGAATACCAGCGTAAAATAGTAGCTTAATGCTGCTGTGTTTCGTATTGTGAGTGTAGAGAACCGGAGACCATTTTTACTGAAAACGAGGCATTTCACCTTAGTCCACACGGGTGAGAACGCATCTGCATTTTGATTCGTAATCGAAGATAAGTGTAGATGTCTATGGGCCGCAGCAACTGCTTACCATTGTAATGTCGTACGGTTGTTAAATAAAAGGATGACGTGTTTCTCTACTCAAGACTTTAATTATACTGTTCTTATTCCACACTTAACATAAATATATATAACTTCGTGGAGCCACACTACAGGGTGGACTGTGTGCTTGTTTGTTACCCTATCCTATAAAAAAAATTTAGTCGTAGTCAGGTAATTGTGGTTGTAATCTTTGTATGAAATCCGAGAAATTTGCACACAGTCATAATAACTTTGTCCATGGGTGGGTTGAGCGTGTAAAAATAAAACGAGAAAAAGATATCGCTGTTTTTTTTCTTCACGTTGTTAAAGATTGCCATTTTAAAAATTAGATACAAAAATATACATAATTATTATAACGTAAGAAACTTAAAATGTTAATTCTGTTCTATATTTTTTTTGTTTGCACCTTACAGTCATTATACATATATCATTCTAAGGTTTGCACAATTAATTGACCTATTAATTGATTAAAATCAAATTATAGAGTAAGGCGTAAATTACACGCTCAAGCAGGCGTTAATCAATTCCATCAATCATGATTGATAAAAAACGGATGGTGACCGAGGCGGCGTACACTACGCGCTCATGCAGGCGTCAACCACTGCATTACACTGTAGGTTATTCGTCAATCACAACCGTGATTGTTGTAAAACTGACAGCCTGCATGAGCGTGTAGTGTACGCCTAACAGCTAGATGGAGTGACGACCTGGTAAGATATTCAGAGATAGCAGAATCTATCAAGATAAGCGATGCATTAAAAGAAGAAAAAAATGACATTTGTTTATGATTTCCTAAATTTACGCGAACACTACACATTGAATAAAACTAAATTTACGGATTTTATCGCATCTAACCTCTCAACTGCGGACGTCTAACCCTTAGACACGAAAATAACTCCGTTGACTGCGGGTGTCCAAGTACTGGACATTTTTTACCCGCTATTTTAATGTCGAAATAAAGCATTACGCACTATGTCTTACTCATTCTACCATATGTCGATGTGTACAGGATAAAAAAGGTTACCATAAAAACCCCACACTTATACACTTTAGTAGGATTTTTATATATACCATACGATAAAGTCGTCCGTGCCTTGAGTCAGCCATTAGTGTGACTGACGCGCGCTAACAACAAAGTTGTTAGCAATTATTTTGTACTAATTTATATTAATTGTGTGGTGAATTGTGTTAAAACAATGCCTGGGTAAGTAACCTCCTTATTTGTAATTTCATTTTGTGTTTTATCTCATTAAGTACGTGTTAAATTGTTTTTTAATTTGTATGAAGCAAACCGCTATCTTAGAACTAACATGCTGGTTGCGGAAATTTGACTTGAAATGTACGTAAAATTTTAGTGTTGATTGTCAGTTTTGTGTCAAAATCTGTGTACCCATGTTATATATTTATTTAATTTTATACTTATGTACATCCATCCATTTAGTTTTTATTGTTGCCTAGCTATAATTTGTTCAGCTGATTATTTCAGACTATCATCGTTGATATAGTTAAGTTAGTTAAGTTACAGCCTATTTACGTCCCACTGCTGGGCCTTACCTCTACCAGCACTTAAAATTGCAATTAACAATTTCATTGACGCCTGCGGGGATCGAACCCGGTTTGCTGGCGTACTGTGAAATTTAACGCGAGAGCTAACCATCTGAGCTACCGGCGCTCCTCTAAGCTACCACGGTTCTCATCGTTGAAATGAATACACCTTTTTATTTTGTATGTTTTCTATAGAATAGGGTGACAAACGAGCACACAGTCCACCTGATTGTAAGTAGTTGCTGCGGCCCGTAGATATCTACATCTATCCTCAGTAGTTACGTTGTACCAGTTCTGGCTCACTGAGTCGGAAGTGGTACAAGTACGACGTTCGTCGACTCACGATCCTAAAAAAAAAAGTTTTGGCATGCTCTGATCACGAATCCATTTTTGCGTCGGATGCACGGTTCCGGAGATGTGCAGATCAATTAACTCTTATCTAATTGATATCCGGTGAAGGCCTCCACCGTCATTAGCGCTCCATTGTTCTTATCTATTTATCTATTGTTCATTAAATACCGTCATTATCTATTCTTCCTCAGCGTGGTGCTATTGTATTATACTCCTTTGTTCCTATCTACACTAATCTGACTCATCAATAAAACACATTACCTAATTTTGTTAAAATTTTTATTTACAAAAACAAAATCTTATTACTTATTATCTATAAAATAGGAGCGAAACATCTCATCCACTAATACCACTAAATATAAAAATATCGTTGTACAATGTACCCTGTATATATACTCGTAAAACTATGCATTGAACACCCCTGAAACTTATATAGCAAATACATTAAGCAATATTCGTCACAAACTGAAGTCCACTCATTCTGAATCCTATCAACATTCCAGTTCCATCTTTTACAATTTCTTTTTAAAAACTCTAGATGGTATCGTACAGGTGCTCGTCCGAATGAATCAAAATATTGACCGACGTCATTCGTATCGATATATAAAGCTACCCAATGTGACCCTGGTTTATCATTTGTACCCAACAAAATGACCTCCGTAATTTTGAATACAGGCCTTCAATCTGCGCGGTCAGTCGTCTATCGCAGCACGAACGAGGTCCATGTCAACATCGGCGGCTGCCTTAATCAAGGATGACTTGAGTGACTCCAAATTGGGATGAGGCTTTGAGCACGCCTTTTCCTCCAAGTGTTGCCATATCTTGTAATCTAACGGATTCAAATCTGGACTGGAGGAGGGGCAGTCTTCGTGCCGGATGAAGTCGATTTCACGCGCCGCCAGCCAGTCTTGTATGCTCTTCGCTCTTTCGCTATGAGATGACGCCGAATCTTGTTGGAATACCCAGTGCCTTTTATTGAACATGGTATGAGAAACAGGTTACACAAGGTTCGTCAGGACTGTATTTTAATACACAACTGCATTCGTTTTTACACCTTTCTCACAAAAATGTACCTCTGTTAAGCCCCAACAAGAAACTCCCAACCATACCATGAGAGCGAGGATGGAAAATGACCTCGTTGGACACGCGGAATACGGTTGCTCGCTTCTTAATTACTGTGTGCGTACACCTTATCATTTTGTTTGTTGTAGCTCTCTTCTACGGTAAAAATTTTTTCATCCGAAAAAAGAATTTCCCGATATTTTTTCCCGCGTACCGATTCAACAAAGCGCGGCATCTCTTCAGTCTCAGGTCCATTAGACGAGCATTCAAACGATGTCCTGTTTTTCTTCGATATGGCCGAAGCCCTAAGTCTTCATTTGACACCTTTTTCACCGTGGTTCTGGTTAACCCCATCTGAAGGGCCAACAGTTTCTGCTTACGTTTGGGATTTCTTTGAATTCGCGCTTTCACAGCTTTTATCACTGCTGAAGTCCTAACAGACCGAGGGCGACCACTTCTTGACCTGTCATCTACACTAGAGTCTTCATTGTATCGTTTGATGGTACGATAAACGAATCTTTTGGTTATATTCAAATTTTTCAGTATGTCAAAAACTTGAATTAGAGCGTAACCGCAACGATGCAACGCAATAACTGCAACTCTTCTTTAAGCGTCCACTCCATATTTAAAAATGAGTATAATTCTAAAAAGTATACAGTTTTATTTTCATGAACAATTCGAATTCAATAAACTTTTTGTGGCCAGCATTCTAAAAAAAAATTTTTACTGTGTGACAATACTTATGACCTGACTAGGTATATACGTTAGTACGTGGGTGTACATGGGCAGTCTATTAGCAGCATAAACATTATTTTCTAAACTGGGGTGAATCTTTTTCAGATGTTGTTGTACATCTAGTGTATCCATGATATTACTGCTATTAGTAGATTATTACAGTACAATCTACTCAATGACTAACATAGGAATGATCAATTATAATGATTTCTAAATATTAAATTGCATTATTTTGTGTTATACAAAACGTATTTGAGTCATCAATACACTGAACAAGACGCGACACGAAGTAATGTTGAGATAAGCAACAAAATGTGAGATAAGCTTGTTGACGCATAAAGTTACTATCAATTCCACTGTAGAAATCTTGAGATTAGAATTATTACTTACTGGTACTATATAAGACCAAGCAACTGCAGTCATGGAGTTAGTGTATGGTCGTTTGACCGCAGTGGATCTATCAATACTACATTTGTGTTACTTCAACGCATCAAAGGCCATGGATGTAAGTGTTTAATCTATTGACAAACTTCCTTTTCTTTCTGTTATTTTCTTACGTGTGTATGATTTAGTGTTAACAAATTATATTTAAATATTGTGTGTGTATATGATTAAGCCGTGGTAGCTCAGATGTTAGCGCAAGCTGTAAATTTCACAGTGCGCGACCCGGGTTCGATCCCCGCCGGCACCAATTAAATTGTTAATTGCAATTTTAAGTGTTTATTCTATTGACAAACTTACTTTTCTTTCTGTTATTTTCTTACGTGTGTATGATTTAGTGTTAACAAATTATATTTAAATATTGTGTGTGTATATTAAGCCGTGGTAGCTCAGATGGTTAGCGCAAGCTGTAAATTTCAAAGTACCCGGGTTCGATCCCCGCCGGCACCAATTAAATTGTTAATTGCAATTTTAAGTGTTTATTCTATTGACAAACTTACTTTTCTTTATGTTATTTTCTTACGTGTGTATGATTTAGTGTTGACAAATTATATTTAAATATTGTGTGTGTACCGCATCTACGTATACTAGAGTAGTTAAAAAATACTTTTTTAACAGTGACAGTCATTAGTTGATCATTAGTGAATGTGGTTCTGTTTACTTAAATTACAGGAAGACAAGAGCAGAAGGAAGAAATGGGATGATGGGAAGTAATGAAGCATTGTTATGTGAAGTTTGTTGGAACAAACATATTTTTAGTCACGTGTAAATACTTTTAACATTTTGGTTCAAAATGATACAAAATCTAAAAAATATTAGATACATCATCGACATGGACGGATTTTACATTACATATCCTCATAAACATTTTCAATGTAGAGAAATGGCTATTCTAGACGTGAAACTATCTAATAAAAATGATGCGTTTATCGATCATTATTTGTTTCGGCCAAGTTATCCTTCCAATTATTTGTCGCCAAAGACAAAAAAACTGTTCGTTATTATGAGACACACGTGCACAGCATTCCATATTTTGATGTGACCGAATAATTAAAATGTGCCTACAAACAAGAGAACATCATCCCCATATTAAATTGGTATATTAGAAATTTGTGCAAAGACGAAGTGATCGCATACAAAGGTGGTTCAACAGAAAAACAGTTTTTAAAAATGTTGACGACGAATTTTTAATATTGAAGAATACAAATGCCCAAAATACAATGATTTGGTAAATATCATAAATTTAAACAAACTTTATGTGTGTAATAATCATATATTTGCAAAAATAATCACAAAATTTTACATTGTTCTTGTGACGAAGTGTGGGTTTTTTACAATTGGTTATTGCTTGAAAATAAAATTTTAAATTAATCATAAATTTTGTTTGATTTCCCAAAAACATTAGTTATAGTACTCGCATACAAAGGTGGTTCAACAGAAAGTCCGTCCGTCTAACGACGACAGGCCTTGTCGACGGCGCGTTTTGTTCCACGCACGCCTCAAAGAGCTGTCAGCAGTGTGAAGGGGCCCGCAAGGGCCGACGCCTGCCGGGGCTGCGGGCTGTTCTCAAAGAGATACCGCGGCTCCGGAACGTAAGGGCACTGAAGGAACACGGATGGTTTTTAGTCAGTAAAAGTCTGACACTCCCTTACGCTCCACCCAGAGCGAAAGGCGTCATTAGATGATTTTCCATCCGCAAAAAAAAAATTATATATTCCACAATGTAGTTTTGCTGCGGAAGACTTATAGCCTTATCCAGCTCAAAGGTTTCCTTGTTGACCAGAGGAATCTTAATTTCGATAATCAGATAAGAGTTGCTCAGGTCACCACTTATCTTCATCAATTTGTATAGTTCCCTAAAGTCGTGCATATCGGCAGGCAAAGTCAGGTCATTTGGTATGTGTCTGTATATAATATTGAGCTGCTCTTCCAATTGTTCTGGAGGCAATAAGTGAGCGTCCATATGACCATTTGCAAGGTCTGTTAGGGTGTTAATAACATTTTCCTGCAAGTGCCGAACATTAGAGATAATAATCATGGCTAACATTGATGCTGACAGGATATGTAGCTCGTCGTTATTCATTTTCTCTATTCGGTTGGTAGTGAAGGTTATATTCTGTAGGTATTTCTGAACCAACCCAAACTGCTTGTTCATGATGGCTTCGTTTCTTTGAAGAATATTGTACTGTGCTCTTCTATGACACTTGTTTGGTTTC
Source organism: Parnassius apollo (assembly GCA_907164705.1). Classification (NCBI taxonomy): domain Eukaryota; kingdom Metazoa; phylum Arthropoda; class Insecta; order Lepidoptera; family Papilionidae; genus Parnassius; species Parnassius apollo. The sequence goes on from CAJQZP010001262.1 coordinate 4,784,207, forward strand.
GAAGCAGAAGTTGTAGGTGATTTTCGTTCATAGAAATTTTTTCTATGTCCCTTTCATATTTCTTCGCGAAACGCTCGTCCAGGACACCGAATAAGGAATGGGCCACATATCCCACACCATTGATCAGTCCTCTTTTTTGTCTTCTGTGAACACCGTTCTTGAGTATCTTGTTGTAATGTTGAATTTCGGATATTTCATGTTGCAGCTGATATATGATACTCTTGTATTGTACTGGAAGCGTAATGCCGTGTAGGTACTCTTCCAAGTGACCGACGTAACTTTTCACGTGACTTAATACTGACCAGTATGTACTCATATTATAGTACACAATTAATTTCCATTCATCTCGTATAAGATTTATGTCATACATTTTGTCAAAATAAATGTTTTGGTTGTTATCCAATGCTGATATGTTGTATGAACACTGGCTAGGGGTGAACAGACATAGGAACAGCATCACCACCATCGTAAAGAATGTTCTGACAGGCCTTCGCGTCGTGCGCCTTGGTCGTTGTTGTTTTGCTTGCGAGTCAGCTGTTGTGACGTCATCACATGTCGATGATTGAACGTCGTTGCTTGTATGTTGTTCCGTGAGTTCTTCTCTCACCGGTAGAACGGATAGTTTTAAGATCGGCCTCTGCATGATTCCATTTTTGGTTTTGACTGACACCACCCGTACGTATCCATCCTTACCAGGGTGAACATCAATGACCCTACCCAATAACCATTTGCCAGGGGGTAAGTTTTCATCCTTGATTAGGACAATATCGTTGATCTCGATGTTTTTGAGGGTGTTCTCCACTTGGTACGAACTTGCAGCTGTTGTAGGTAGTCAGATGACCATGTCTTTCACAACTGTTTGTTCATGGCTTGAATCATCTGCCATCTTGTTGTCAAGTTCATGTGATTAGGATCTGTTTGTGGTCTTGATATCAATGATCCTCCAACTAAGAAATGTCCCGGTGTTAGGTATTCATCATCTGGGCTTTCAGTCAAGGCTAGTAGAGGCCTAGAGTTTAGATATGCTTCGATCTGGTGAAGCAGTGTGATGAACTCTTCGTACGTGAGATTTTGCTCTCCTATCACACGACGAAGGTGGTGTTTCAAGCTCTTAACGGCAGCCTCCCATAGTCCACCTGTAGAAGGGTAGGCTGGCGCATTGAAATGCCACTGTATGTCAAGGTCGTCGATCTTGTTTATTAGCTCTTCATTGATCGTTGCGAGGATATCTTTGTATTCCTTCTTAAGTTCTTTGGATGCTCCGATGAAGTTTCTACCCTGATCGCTGTACATGTGTTTCGAGGTAGATTTTCTGGCGCAGAAACGTCGAAATGCAGCCAGAAATCCAGGTGTACTAAGGTCGGACACCAACTCAAGATGGACAGCCTTTGTCGAGAGACAAACAAACACTGGATCATAGACCTTTGAGATGTTGGATAGTAACTGTCGTTTTGTTATGTCGTCATCACTGGTCTCGTCTTCGAATATGTTCTTGTATACAAAGATGTCTGACGAGGGAATCCAGCGTAAGCCCAAGGTCTTTCTGGTTTCTAGGCCTTTGAAGTCGAGTGGTGTGTCCAGTTGATCAGGTGATAGGTCTTCAATCAGTTCCTTTGCATTACTGGACCACTTTCGGATGTTCATGCCGGCGCCCTTCAATATGTCGATTATTTCTCTTTGTAGCTGTTTTGCCTGAGAGAGGTCATCATGACCTTCAAGAAGGTCATCCATGTACAGTGACGTCATCAATGCAGCAGCAGCCATGGGGAACTTGTGCACGTCGTCCATAGCCAGTTGTCGCAAGGTGCGCATTGCAAGGTACGGAGCCGCCTTAGTACCATACGTAACTGTTGTGAGCTGGTACTCCTTCGGGTGCTCTTGAGTTGCGCTTCTCCAAATAATGCGTTGTAAATGCTGATCAGGTTCACGAATCATTATTTGGCGAAACATCCTTTCGATGTCAGCAGTTACGACGTATTTGTGTTGACGCCATGCTAAGATGAGATGCTGCAAATCTTTTTGTAAGTTTGGACCACGCTCCATTAAATCATTGAGACTGAATCCACTCGATGTTTTTGATGACCCGTTGAAAACTGTTCGAAGTTTTGTCGTAGTGGAGTCAGTTTTCATTACACCGTGATGTGGAAAATAATGTACTAATGCACTGTGTTGTGAAACCGGGGACATCTGACCTTGTTGCTCATATTCTCGCATAAAATGTTTGTAAATTTCTGCGAAAGATTCATTTTTGGACATCTTATTTTCAAAATTATAGAAGTGTGCGATCGCCTTTGACTTTGATTCACCTAGATCTTGTTCGAATCCAGGCTTCATAGGAAGAGCAACCTCGTATCTTCCGTCAGGTAGGCGTCTTGTCGTAGATTGATAGAATTGCTCACAGTACTGTTCATCAGGTGTCAATTCAGCAGCTGAGTCACTGATTTCTTCGAGCTCCCAGTATTGAGAAATTTCTAATAGGTCGGTTATCACAACGTGACACTTAAACGTTTTCACGTTACCCGAGAGGATCCAGCTCAATCTCGTCTGTTGAGCTATTGGAGCCATGTTAGGACCTTTGATCAGGCCGCTCATGATGATCTCGGAATATATGCTTGCGTCTAGTAGCAGATCAATAGGCCTAGAGATGTTGTACTCGGGATCAGCTAACTGTATGTGCTGCAAGTGTGGCCAGGACTCCTTAATGAACGACATGTTTGGCAGATTGTTGATGACGTGATTGATGACTAATGCTTGAGTTGTAAACTCATAGTCTTGGTAGATAGACTGACATTCGAGCGTGACGACTCCCTTGCCGTACTTTGATCCATTTCCAATGCCAGATACAGAAGCGTGGTACCGTTGTCGAGGCAAGCCCAGCATCTGAGCGGCGTTCTCAGAAATGAGTGAAATCTGAGAGCCTTGGTCTAAAAGACATCTCAAAGTGATGTAAGTCCCGTCAGAAGCTTTGACCCTGACAGATAATGTTGTCAACAGGATCTCTTCGTCATCTGTAGCAACGTGATTCACGCAATGTTGTGTTTTCGGATCGCGTTGAAACTTGAGGTCTTTGCGTAACTGGAGCTGTAGGCATGTGCGATAACGACCCGGCGGGCGCGTCGGCCGCCCGGTTTACCGTCTGTTGATTAAGGTTCATATTTGCGTATGCGTCATGTAGCATTGTGTTATGACTCTTTTGACAGACTTTGCATCTTTTCGTCGACGTGCATATGTTATCGGTGTGTGCGTACAGACAATTGGGGCAAATATAGTGTTTCTTGACGGCCATTAGCCGCTCGTCCGGTGTAAACTTGATGAATTTGCTGCATTTGTATAGGTAGTGATTATTGTTGCAAATCGGACAAATTGACGAGCATGTCGCAACAGCTTGAAATTCTCTGTTCGGGAATTTTCCATAGCGATGACCACCAGCATGTTGAAACTGAGGCTTATATGGTTTGTTGTTGATGATTTTCGGAGGATAAGATCTATTTGATGATGTTGAGATCTCTCGTTCCTTTTTACCTATTGGCTCTAAGGCGTCGAATTTGCTCTCTAGGAAGTCCATTAGCTCAGAAAGCGATGGTATGTCTCGCGGCGATTTTCGTGCCTCTTTGTAGTCGCTGTATGTTTCAGCATCTAGCTTCTTCGCTATGAGGTGTACTAGCAACGGATCCCAGGTACTTGTATCGATACCGAGGTTCTGTATGGCGTGGATACATTCCATGGACGTGTCGTAGAGGCGTCTGATCTCGTAAGCTGATTGCATGTGAGCGACGGGTTGATTGAGAAAAATCTCAATCTGTTTTGTAAATAACAGCTGGGGGTTGTTATATCTGTGTGTCAGCAATTCCCACACTGTATTGTAATTGTCTGCCGAGATGTTTAGATGCTGAATAAGTCGCTCAGCATCTCCTCGTAGTTTACCTTTCAGGTGCTGCATCTTCTGGGTTTTCGTGAGCAAGTTATTGTTATGGATGCTTTCTACGTAGAGATCATAGAATTATCAATTCATCAAGGGCATCGAGTCGCTCGTTCAAGTACTTACGAGTCCTGCGTGTTGCAGAATCCTTGCTGAAGTTTCTTTCTGTCTTCTTGATCGCTTCAACAATCTCCTGTTGGCGCTGAAGTAGACTCTCCATTATGCTTGTTCACTGTGTGACACTCCGAGGACGAAAAAAGGTACCCTCCAAGTTCACTGCTCACTGAGTCTTAGCACTGTTCACTGTGTCAAATGTCGACGACAACTGTCCACTTTGATAGCAGCTGTAGCAGATGTTACGACACTACGATAGTACGACCTTTTTTGCGCCTTCTCAATTGAACTGGTGGGACCCGCTTCTGGGAAGCCAGTCAATCGATTCGCAGTCGCACAAAATCCACAAAGAAAATAAAGTGACGTAAGCGTAGGAACCACTGTACCTGTATTTTCCTAATGTCGATGGAAAATCCACAGATGTGATCTTGTCTTTTCGAAGGACCAAAAACACTGTAAGGTGTAAACAGTATATAAGATGAATGAGTGCAGATGGGATGCAAGGGAAAGTTAGTGTACGAAACAAACCCAATGAAAGTCGATCTAACACTGAATTTATTTTAAAGAATTATAAATTGATGTATAGGCAAAAGTACGGAAGTTACATGATTTCGCAAGTGACCAATGCATTGTTTCTGCGTGACCTAAATAAACGAGTCATCGAATTAAAATTACATAAAATATGTGCGGTAACCCGTACACAAAGAAATCCCAAACGTAAGCAGAAACTGTTGGCCCTTCAGATGGAGTTAAGCAGAACCACGGTGAAAAGGGTGTTAAATGAAGACTTAGGGTTTCGGGCATATCGAAGAAAAACAGGACATCGTTTGAATGCTCGTCTAATGGACCTGAGACTGAAGAGATGCCGCGCTTTGTTGAAGCGGTACGCGGGAAAAAATATCGGGAAATTCTTTTTTCGGATGAAAAAATTTTTACCGTAGAAGTGACAACAAACAAAATGATAAGGTGTACGCACACAGTAATTAAGAAGCGAGCAACCGTATTCCGCGTGTCCAACGAGGTCATTTTCCATCCTCGCTCATGGTATGGTTGGGAGTTTCTTGTTGGGGCTTAACAGAGGTACATTTTTGTGAGAAAGGTGTAAAAACGAATGCAGTTGTGTATTAAAATACAGTCCTGACGAACCTTGTGTAACCTGTTTCTCATACCATGTTCAATAAAAGGCACTGGGTATTCCAACAAGATTCGGCGTCATCTCATAGCGAAAGAGCGAAGAGCATACAAGACTGGCTGGCGGCGCGTGAAATCGACTTCATCCGGCACGAAGACTGCCCCTCCTCCAGTCCAGATTTGAATCCGTTAGATTACAAGATATGGCAACACTTGGAGGAAAAGTGATATGTTTGTGAATGCAATGAAACGACCGCTGTCTTGTAACACTCGTTTATTACTGGTTGGATGACCGTACTCCACACGTATATGTCATTCCTCCCCACTTAATTTTGGAACCTGGTAACAAGGTTTCTTAATTAAATACAGTAAAAATTTTTGTCTACATAAACTTAACAACTAATAATAACTATTAACAATAATTAGCGAACTTGATCTCTGCGTAACTATAATTAACAATCGCTACTTAAAAATACTTTTTATAATCCACCCTTGGTCTTGTACGTTTCGGGCGTGTGGCTAAAAGTGGCAATGTTGGCGGTACATGGGAATCGCCAATTGTGGACGGCACAGCCTCCGTTTCTGCCATAGGCCTTTCTACGGGGGCAATGTTGTCCTTTTCATACTCCCTAGTCTCACAGTCACTTACTTCTTCTGCCTCACCGTGGTCAGATGAACCAAGATTCGGCGCTCCAGTATTCGAGGGCGATTGCAGCTCAGCCGTCTGCATATTCGTAGCCTGTTCCATACTTTGCTCCGTATTACTTATAGCCGGAAACATAGGCTGTTGCGCGGGAGGGTGTGCATTTACATTAGCCGGCGATGTGGAGGGGCAACGAGTCTCCTCAGCAGCGACAATATCGTCGCGACTACTGTCTGAACCCGTATATCTAATAATTTGATCCACATGTCTAATACACCAAACCTCCATGTCCCTAATATGAATTCTATACATTTTATTTCCTATTTTTTTCTTTATTCTACCTAACTGCCAAGATTCTTTTCGTGCACTGTACCATCGGGTCCAAACGATATCGCCGATTTCAAAAGATCTTTTCCCGGCTGCCGTAAGTGAATTAGAATTATGATTTTTTAAGGGTAAAATCAAATCGAGACGCGACCGCAAATTTCTGCCGAACATTAACTTTGCCGGCGTTTCACCCGTGGTACAATGCACGGTATTTCTATAGTTAAATAGGTACCCTAATAACATGTCGTGAACTTTGTGCAAAGGTAAATTGTCAATTAATAAACATTTTAACATTTTTTTACATGTTCTTACTGAATTCTCAGCTTGACCGTTACTTGGCGGATGGTAAATGGGTGACGTCATGTATTTTATGCCATTCGATGAACAAAATGTCTGAAACTCGAGTGAATTAATTTTTACATCGTTGTCGGACACTAAAACATTTGGTATTCCAAAATTAAAGAAAACGCCTTTTAATTTTGTTATTAAAGCATTAGATGAGGTTCCGTTATGCATGTATAGACATTCTATCCATTTACTGTAGGAGTCGACGATTACCAGATATACCCTCTGTCCTACAGTCATGTAATCAATGTGCACTCGTTGCCATGGCGCGGTGGAGGGAGGCCAGGGCGCGGGGGGGGGTCGCGCGGCGGGGCGGCCCGCACGCTTGCGCACGTCGCACATGATCCGATCCAGCGTTCGATGTCCCGGTCAATACCGGGCCACCACATTCTACTTCTAGCGTTACATTTAGTTTTGGTTATTCCTAAATGAGAATCATGAAGCTCGCGTAACATTCTATCTCTCAACCCGAGTGGTATAACAATCCTATGTCCCCTAAAAAGACAACCATTCTCATATTGTAAATCGGACTTGCAATGAAAATAAGGTAAAATAGATTTACATTTTAATTTACGCGGCCACCCGTGTTGCATGTACCTAAGCACGGTTTTAATCGTCCTATCTCGCTCCGTCGTCTGCGCAACGTCGCGGGCCGAAATGGCCGGCGATGACGCATCGAGAAACCTAACTGCATAATGCGTGTCTATATCGTTTGTATCTATATCGTTCAACGACTCGTTGACGCGTTTTACAGGAGCGCGTGAGAAGTAATCGGCCACAATATTATTTCCGCTAGATACATATTGTACGACATAGTTATAAGCGGACAATATAACTGAGTATCGCTGCAGTCTTAGCGCAGTAGTAACAGGAATACCTGTTTTAGGATTAAAAATTGATACCAATGGTCTGTGGTCGGTTTTCAGGATAAAAGGATCTTCGCGACCGTACAAATATTGATGAAAGCGTCGGACCCCGAAGATAATGGCCGTCGCTTCCTTCTGTATCTGGCTATAGTTTCTTTCACTGCTCGTAAGTGAGCGAGATGCATACGCTAGCGGGCGTTCGATGCCGTCCTCCGCCCTTTGTGAGAGTACGGCGCCGAGACCGGTCGGGCCGGCGTCCACCGCCAGCACTAGCTGCGCCGCTGGCTCGAAATGAGCCAACACGCGTTCTGACGCCAGTTCGCGCCGTATCGCTGCGACGCTTTGTCGCTGCCGTTTTCCCCATTCCCATTTTGCATCTTTACGTAATAGCTCATGTAGAGGACTCAGTACAGAAGAGGCGTTTGGAATAAAATTTCTATAGTAGTTGACTACTCCTAGAAATCTTTTAACTTCGGTGACGTTATTTGGTTCCGGTGCACTAAGAATGGCTTGTACTTTATCCGGACAAGTCCTTAATCCCGTTTTACTAATCACGTAACCCAAATACCTGACGCTTTCTCTGAAAAATTGACATTTGTCTTTTTGTAAACATAGGCCTGCCTTACATAGTCTATCTAGGACTTTACTTAGCCGCTGCATGTGGGAATTTCTATCGGGGCCCGTGACACAAATGTCATCAAGCCATATGCTTACCCCGTCTATTCCTGATAAGAGTGTCTCCATGCTCCTTTGAAAAATGGCTGGACCACTAGAAAGGCCGTACACTAACCTAGTGTATTTAAAAAGTCCTTTATGCGTATTAATTGCCGTGAGCTCCTGAGACGCGTCATCTAGGACGAACTGGTTGTAAGCGTTTTTTAAATCAATTTTACTATAGTGCTCACCCCCTCCAATTTTGGCAAAAACCTCTTCAATTCGAGGCAGGGGATATTTTTCTATTATGAGATCCTTATTTAATGTAATAGAAAAATCACCTGCGATTTTAACTTGGCGGTGGCGTATTGAGAATAATTAATAGGAACAAGGATACCCAAGTGCATTAATCGGTTTAGCTCTTGTTCGACTTTATCTCTGAGGGCAAAGGGTACAGTACGCGGTTTAAAAAAACTTAGGCACAGCATTCGCCTTCAACTGCAAACTGACTTTAAAGTTATTAAATGCGCCCAACTCGTCACGCCACAACGCCGAATATTTATTTAATAACTCATGCAATTCGGAATCATTTCTTATGTAATTTAATTTAGTAGTAATCACAAAATTAAAGGCGCTCATGAAATCCCTACCTAGTATAGGCGGTCCCCCATTTTTGACAACAAAATATTTAATCAATTTTGTACTGTTATTGTAACTAGTTTCTACAGTAATATAACCTAATGGATCAATCTTGTGTCCGTTATATAAGCACATTTTTACAGAACTACTATGTAATGAATATTTTAAGAATTTTTCCTTATATGTATTATAAGAAATCACACTTTTACTTGATCCTGAATCAAGCTCCATTGTCATACACTGATTACCTATTATTACATCAATTGAAATGGGCTTATCAGTCACATACCTCAAATTAAAATTGTGGCACTCCTCACAAGACGTGTCCTTGACCTGCTCTGGTTCGCTTACCGACTCGATATGGTACATCCGCGATCTATTGATACTATCGCACACTTTCTTTAAATGACCTTTTTCACCGCACTTTTGACATTTGTAACTTTTATAACGGCACTTATCACTTTGGTGGTTCTTCAAGCCGCAGACCGAACAACGAGAAAAATCTCTCGGTTGGTCGCGACCTCCTGATGTCCTGCCAGCATTAGGACGCCGTATAACCGCGCCGCTGTCTCCTTGACCTTGAAATTTCGCTCGGTATACCGGTTCCTCCTTAATTGTAGCATGTTCGCTGGTGCACAACATAACCTTCGCCCGCCTGGCATACGCCGCCTGCTCGGCTAGCTCCATAGCTACTGACAGTGTCAATGTGGACGGATCTTGTTCGAACAACTTATCTTGTTCCGGGCCAGGGCCCAGGCCGAGGACGAAACGATCTCTTAAATTCGTTTCCAAGGCAGTGCCGAAGTCACAATTGCTTGCGAGACCTCTCAATCGCGCTGCCCAGTCTCCCAATGATTCGCCTGGATTTCTGGTTGCTCCAAAAAATTTTTCTTTATCCACAAATGAGCATTTTTTTGGCTTGAAATGACCGTCGAGTAATTTAACGAGATTCGAGTAACTTAGAGATTCTAAGTCTTGCGGGTACGCTAAGTTTCGTACCAAGCGATACGTTTCATCCGTAAGATGGGTGAGAAGAATTCCACTTTTGTTCACTTCTTCGACGCGATTTATCTTCGAAAACTGAGTTAGTCTGCTTTTGAAAATTGACCATTCACTTGACTTATGGTCAAAAATAGGCAGATTTCCCAGATAAGCCATTTTTTTTTTTTTTTTTTTTTTTTAATTGTGGGTACTCCTTCTTCGTCGCCAATGATATGTTTGTGAATGCAATGAAACGACCGCTGTCTTGTAACACTCGTTTATTACTGGTTGGATGACCGTACTCCACACGTATATGTCAAAAAGGCGTGCTCAAAGCCTCATCCCAATTTGAAGTCACTCAAGTCATCCTTGATTAAGGCAGCCGCCGATGTTGACATGGACCTCGTTCGTGCTGCGATAGACGACTGACCGCGCAGATTGAAGGCCTGTATTCAAAATTACGGAGGTCATTTTGTTGGGTACAGATGATAAACCAGGGTCACATTGGGTAGCTTTATATATCGATACAAAAGACGTCGGTCAATATTTTGACTCATTCGGACGAGCACCTGTACGATATCATCTAGAGCTTTTAAAAAGAAATTGTAAAAGATGGAACTGGAATGTTGATAGGATTCAGAATGAGTGGACTTCAGTTTGTGGCGAATATTGCTTAATGTATTTGCTATATAAGTTTCAGGGGTGTTCAATGCATAGTTTTAAGAGTATATTTACAGGGAACACATTGTACAACGATATTTTAGTGGATGAGATGTTTCGCTCCTATTTTATAGATAATAAGTAATAAGATTTTGTATTTTGTAAATAAAAATTTTAACAAAATTAGGTAATGTGTTTTATCGATGAGTCAGATTAGTGTAGATAGGAACAAAGGAGTATAATACAATAGCACCACGCTGAGGAAGAATAGATAATGACGGTATTCAATGAACAATAGATAAATAGATAAGAACAATGGAGCGCTAATGACGGTGGAAGCCTTCACCGGATATCAATTAGATAAGAGTTAATTGATCTGCATATCTCCGGAACCGTGCATCCTACGCAAAAATGGACCGCAGGTTCGTGATCAGAGCATGCCAAAACCTTTTTTTTTAGGTTCGTGAGTCGACGAACGTCGTACTTGTACCACTTCTGACTCAGTGAGCCAGAACTGGTACAACGTAACTACTATCCTCGATTACAAATGAAAATGCAGATACGTTGTCACTCTAAGATGGAATGCCTCGTTTCCAGTAAAAACCGTCTCCGGTTCTCTACACACAGCCAGCATTAAGCTAATATTGCACGCTGGTATTCTGTGAGAGCGTGGTCCTCCCTGGTCGAGCCGACCCATTCGTGCAACAACTATACTACTAATATAACTGCAGCATGGCTCTACCACGTATAAAAAATGTTTTAGTGAACTAGTACATAATGCACAAAAAGTGCAAAATCGGACTTTAATTTTGGCATATTTTTGGAGCATAAGAAGTGGGTTCTTTAAAAATATATATCCATAATATTTTTTTTATTTCAGGAAGAGATATGTTTATTTTAAATGTTATTATTTCGTAGCTATTATTTGTGTTAAAGGAAATATATTACCTTTTTGAGAAATAATGTTGCTAAAATAATGTTGGTTATTGGAAATGTAATATAACCGCCGCGCACCCCGCGGCGCCTCTGAACGGCTTTGTCACTCTACACTATTATGGCGCATTGAGTATTGTTTACAAAAAACGTTATTTTAGATACTACATCCGCGGGAGTGACCCTTGAGTGGTTTTATGGCTTTTAAGGGAATGAATTAATCTTTATTTCTCTACAAGTGCTGTTGAAAATTGTTTGCTCAAATAAAGTAATTAATTTTTCAATAAATATGGCACTTACGGCTAAAATTTTGATATCGGCTTATTTCATAACTTTATGAGATTTATAAAACTTAGCAAGATCTATTTAAAGATGACTGAATCATGTAAGGAAAAATAGAGGTTCAACTAGTCCTGTAAATAAAACCACATGTTTCTTCATGAATTTACGTATATATTTTTAATTAAATAAAAAAACTAGTGTTAATTTTATTGACTAATTCATTAAACCTTTGACTGCCGTGTCAGTTACTTTGTACGGACTATTGCATTTATAACGTGACCGACGACAGTTTAATTGTTAATGCCGCATCTGGTCCGAACTACATTCTACATCGGTTTAAGTTGATTGTTGGTTCTTGTAAGCTAACTATTAATGCGTTTTATGATGAATATTGTATTGTAGCCTATGATTTTACACATAAAATATTGTAAACAATCGATTTAAAATAAAATGAAAATAAAATAGGAGCATTAAAAAACTTTGTTTCATCGAGAAATATGACAATTTTGTCTTTATTCAATATTTACTTACACTTATTTCTTTGGGACATTATTTAATTTATGTACTCGTTTATAGGAAATTTCATAGAGAATTCAGAAATGTATACATATTATAGTATTTGATAAAACAAAATCAAGAAATTTGCGTTTAAACGGATTGCGCCCAATGCGCCGTCAATTTTATTAAACAGCTCCGCAGTCAACGGAGTATGACGGTTAGAATCTCCGCAGCTGAAAGGTTATTTAACAACTTTTACTTATTTTTAATTCCCGACGTTTCGGGTGCTTTACAGCACCCATGGTCACGGTGGGGACCGAGATGTTTGACGTCCCAATGTCATAGTTAGCCCGGCTACCTTCAGTTTTTGAATATTAATTTTTCGGTCCGATCTATGCAAAACAAGCTTACAGTATCTTGAATTCTTGCAGTGGTATGCTTGGTTTTGGGTTTAATTTTGTTAATTATAGGATCCCAAGCAGATGGCAGCACTCATCAATCTTCTCTATTGAAATTAGGATGTTTTTTTAAATTTCAATGCTAGCCTAATCTATCGTGATAAAATTCTAAAAAAATTCAAAAAATAAAAAAAAGAAGGGAAATACACTAAACGACATTTTTGAAGAGATGTCATCGGTTTTTCAAGATTCATCGCCTTCATATATGAAGGCGCAGAATCTTAAAAAAAACGATAGTTAAAAAATGTCACGGTACTGACCGAAGAAAACATTCGGAAGTCGAAAAAATCGTTCTGGTCGGCCGAAGAATTAAAGCAGATTACTGAAGAACTGCACATTAGCAAAGAATGAGTTGGATAAATTTAACATGAATATTTGAATATGAGCCAGAATATGGCCAATATTACGCCAATTTATTGAATCAGGTTCGCGAAGCTAGTGTACAGAAACGACGTGCAAAACTGACGCGCGGAGTGCTCTTTATGCAAGACAACGCGCCCGTGCTCAGCGCACACGTTGCAAGGCAAACCCTAAAAGACACAGGATTCTCAGTAATTAGTAATTAGTAATTCCATTCGTATAGCCCAGACCGGAACCGGAGATTTGCAGATGACAACGAAACGAAAGCTGCGGTTGATCGTCATTTTGAAGAGAAAGATACAGTATTTTTTTGGGTGGGTTAAAGGCATTGTATGCGAGATGTGAAAAATGTATTTCACTTGAGGGAGATTAAATTTAAAAATAAAAAATAGAAATCATATATTTTCTTCCATTAAGTACCTTAGGCCGCGGACTTATCAGCCGTCCCTCGTATATTGACTCGAATTTTATCTGTTTCATATTTATTTATTTGGATTAGTTTAAGTTTTCACCACGAGAATATTGCTTATTTTGTTTTTACGTTAGTGGTCTGTGAAGAGTAACTCCGACAGTAACACACATTACATATGAATAATATTCGTGGAAATAGTGTGTGCAAAAGCAATATGAAACCTCAATAATAAATAATAATGTATGTTCATAATAAAATCTGTCTTTCGGAAATTATTATTTTATCCCACATGCTAATCTGAAGTATATTCGAGTAACTTTGGTGCAACCTCTTAAATGTATGGGAATTTACCTCATAGGTTTGTGAGGCTTGAGCAAAAATTACTCGAATATGCCTTAAATAAAAAGTGTAAAGTTACAAAATACAAAGGTTAGAAATTCTCGCGAAAAAATTTCATATGAGCATTACCCACTGTGGAGCTAGAAGTATACACTTATAGACGCGTGTTTTTATTTTTAATTTGGCGATGACGTTCTTCTCTCCGTAGAGAGTAATTAATCCGTGGTTTTAGTATTATGTGTGTTATTTTTCAGCGACATATTGGTGCTGAAACCCGGAAATAGAAGAGAAAGCCTAGTAAGTCATATAAAATACAAAGGTGTAAACTGTATAAAAATAAGGCAGTGTCAGTGTGTCATTCTTGAATACAGACTGTAATTTATTTATCATCGATGTAAGTAATGGATAGTTTCCGTACCAACCCTACGAATTTACAATTGGAACATCAAACGAAGCTATGTTAAATAATTCTGAAAAAAAATATTATTGACGTTGACATTGGAAACAGAAAATTATTAAGATTTTCTTATAAACGTACAAAATGGAGAGTTTGATGTTGAAACAAGAAGATATTTTAAAGCAGAGCATTTATCTAAAGCATTTTGGAACTATAAAAAACGCCGGAAAATTGATTAATTGATTTGATTGATTGATTGATTGATAGAATCATCATTGCCATCATCATTCATTTTCACGTATATACATTGTCATTTAAATACTAATTAAATAAGGTGTGGGAAAGTTTTACAGAGGTACACTTTAAAATTGTAGAAAAGATAAAGCGAGGAGACAGAGATAGAATATTTTACGAGTGATATTATGTATATGACATTTGAAGACATTTACACTGAGTACAAAGCGAGATCAAAAGATAATCTTCAATGTAGTCGTACTTCTGAAAAGCCAACACATATGTCGTTTCATGATGTATCTGTGAAAGTAAAACTACCTGAAATAAAATTATCTACTTTTTCCGGGCAATATGAAGAATGGCAAACTTTCAATGATAATTTCTTGTTCCTAATTCACAACAATCCGAATTTGAGCGAGGTTCAGATGATGCACTATCTAAAAGGTAGTCTTCTTGATGAACATCAGAAATCACTAGGAAATTTAGCAACAACAGAATCTAATTACGAGGAAGCATGGTCTCTACTAAACTAATGCGGCGTTATGACAGCAAGAAGAACGTAATACAAAGTAAATTGTGAAACGTTTAGTCTCCCAGAAAAGCATTGCTTCCGAATCATCTAGTGCTTTGAAACAGCTACTTGATACAACTTGTGCATGTATCAAATCCTTAAACAATATTGGCATTGCGACTGATGGATCTGTGAACTGGGATCTTATGATAAATTATCTGGTTGTATCAAAACTAGATCACGGGACAAGAAAACAGTGGGAGAGTTAAAGTAATCAAGTCTTATCTAACGAATCACATATTTATAGTTATAAATTCTAAACAAATTGGTAAAAGAAAATCATTACACGCTTTCGAAAATTTCGACTTGTCCATTCTGTTCGAGTAAATATTTGCTAAACAATTGCAAGACTTTTGATAAAAATTTACCGGAAGAGAAATCAGTTTCTGCAATCAAAGAGATTATGTTTTAACAGTCTCGCATCAACTTATTCTGTTAGATACTGTTATCAAGCTATGAGCTGTCACAAATGCGGCAAACGACACCATACACTACCTACATTTTGAGGAAGAGAACAATCCAGACACAAGGAGAAAAGAATATTCTTCAATGAAGACTAAATCATCCGAGAATCAACAACCGACACAAGAGACAGAGAGTGGTAACTCATTTTGCTAAGAAAGCCGTCATAGCAAGGCCATCGCTAAGGCCAAAATTGAGTCAGCAAATGGCTATAAGCAAATAATTCGAGCATTAATTGATCAAGGTTCTGAAGGTTCATTCGGTTCAGAAGCTACAGTCCAATTGTTGGGTTTGAAACGAGAGCGAGCAATTGGCTAAGTATTAGGAGTGGGTGTAAGTGAAACAAGAACATAGAGCATGGTTACCTTTAAGCTAGAATAACTACGCGATCCCGAGTTTTCGATGCAAATTAATGCATATGTATTGAGATCACAGATACAGAAGAAGGAATAAATGATGTCAATTTATTCCTTCTTCTAAAATGTCAATAGCTCAACAAACGTCACTTGGTCGGGTGCCGTCAGGCCACATCAAAAGATATAATCGTGAACTTCCCTCAAACCGACGACTCATTAACTAACATTTGCAAGTAAATGATGATGATATCCTAAAACAATTTTGGAAAATCTAAAACGAGCAAGATTCGAATAAAAAAAAGATGTGAGAACAACGGCGGGAATTTGTAAAGGACGTTATATTGTTCCTTTGCCTTTTAAAAATCACCATCCTGAATGCCTGCAAGGAAAACGAGAGAAATAGCTTTAAAAAAATCCTGGGAATTTCCTGGAGCAAAGGAAATGAATAAACCTTATACTTACTTGAAGATAATAAAGCTCTTACTAAGAAAAAAGTGATACATTGCGAGTATATTTCTTTTATAGTAGAGGGGGCAAACGAGCATACGGCTCACCTGACGTTAAGTGACCGCCGCCCATGATCAACCGCAACACCAGGGGAATTGCAGGTGCGTTGCCGGCTCTTTAGAAAAAAGTAAGCTCTTTTCTTGGAGATCCCTAGGTCGTATCGGTCCGGAAATATCGCCGGTTGTAAACTATTCCACAGAAAGGTCGTACGCGGAAGAAAACTCCTAGTGAAACGTACAGTGGTGGACCGCCAAGCATCCAGATGGTGTGGGATTAATCCGAACAATTCCTCAGAGCACTCCCCGTGGTACACGCCGCGCCAGTGAATCGAGCCGATTGGAAAGCACTCGGTCGTCGACGATTCGAGCCGCTTTGCGCTAGATGCGGTCAAGTGGAAGGATGGAGCCCCATCCCAGAGATGGGAACAGTATTCCATGTGAGGCCGAACCCACGCCTTGTATAGTTACAGGCGGTGTGCCGGCATGAAATACCGTCCCGCTGTGCTGAGCACGCCAAGCTTTTTAGAGGCCAATTTGGCCTTCTCTTGCATGTGAACACGAAACTGCACGTCACTTGATATATCGACGCCGAGAATTGCCTGAGGCAACAAGGGAGTGCCTTGAAACTGAGGCGATACGACGAAGGGGTTCTTTTTAGCGGTAAACGCCCAAACATGTGTCTTCCGAGGGTTATTCTGGACTAGATTTATTCGCCCTCAATCCGAGACTTTGTTCAGCACGGACTCGACTTCATATACAAGTTTGTTCCGGTACTGGGAGACGTTTTCCCGCGAAATATTGGCACAGCCGGTGTACAGAACATCACCAGTGCTGTTATCCGCATAGCAATGAATGTTGAAGGTTTGCAATATATCTTTGATGTGCAAAGAAACAGCGTTGGTGACGCACGCAGCCTTGTGAAACGCCAGCATTATTAGGCTTGTAATCGGAGCATGCACCGTCTACAACGACCTTGATGTTCCGATCTGCAAGAAAGCTGGTGATCCGATTGCACAATTTCTCATGAAGCCCATAGAAAGGGAGCTTTGAAAGTAGCGCTTTGTTGCAAAGCCAACATCGCGAAGGACGCCCATCCACGTCCCTCACTGAAGACAACGTGAAAAAAAGTCGAAGATGTTGTGTTGGCAGATCGAAGAGTGACCATCAGGCATGTAGCTGAGGTCACAGGGATCTCATATGGCAGCGTTCAAAGAATCCTTGCGAACGAGTTGCATATGAAAAAGGTCTCTGCGCGTTGGGTACCCAGAATGTTAACCGACGAGCAAAAGAAAAATCGAGTTGACATTTCGAGGGTCAATCTCGAAAAGTTCCAAGCAGATCAAGAAAATTTTTTGTTCCGTTTTGTGACTATGGACGAGACCTGGATCCACCATTTTGATCCTGAACGAAACAACAATCGATATCTTGGAAGCGAGCCTCCTCACCGACGCCATAGAAATTCAAAGTTTCAAGTTCGGCGGGAAAGGTTATGGCATCTGTTTTGAATTGTTGTTTCAAACAGATGTTTCAGTGTTGTCGAGGCAAGAAATTCGAAGACGATAGCGAAGTAATGGCCGCTGTTGAAGCGTTTTGGGAGGGTCAAGACAGAGATTTTTTTTTCAAAGGGAATCCTGGGGTATTGATTTGTTAGGAGACTATGTAGAAAAATAAATTATTATTTTAACTTTAATTACCGTGTTTTATTTTCATTATCATTACTTTTGGATCACCCCTCGTATACCTCAAACTCTGAAAACTAAATTGTACAACTAGTGCGTGTTGCCAGTGATAACATACGAATCTGAGACGTGGTCCTTCACTGCTGGCCGTATGAGGACGCTCAAGGTCGCTCAGCGAGCTATGGAGAGGGCCATGCTCGGGGTTCTCTGCGTGATAGACTCAGAAATGAGCATATACGCAGTAGAACCAGAGTGATCGACATAGCCAAACGGATTAGTAAGCTGAGGAGGTATGCGCAGTGTAGGACGACCTCCCACTAGATGGAGTGACGACCTGGTAAGACATGCAGGAAGTCAATGGATGCAGGTGGCTCAGGACCGTGCTTTGTGGCATTCCTTGGGGAAGGCCATGTTCAGCAGTGGACTTGTGAGAGGCTGTAACGCTGCAACACGTACGTGAAGCGCATTTTTTTGAGACAGTTCCGATTCCGTCCGACAGTCAGTGACGTGCGCGTCCAGCGATGGTTCAAACGTTTTGTATATTAAATTTTTGCTGTTATCACTTGTCATTACCTGTTGTTGCGTTTTGTGTTTTTTGTTTTGTTTTAATAATGCCTAATCGTTTATAGTGCTCGTGAATATGGCAACATGTTTATGTGCCTTGTAGAAGGCTCGCGGTAATGATTCGTGTGCATTAAAGGCGTCGGGATGGAACAAGTGTGTCATACTGGAGAGTTCATAAGGTGTAAAAGTGTAAGCCGAGCACCAAACCAGATGGTTGGTTAACGTATGGGCAGGTTTATTTATGGTTTTAGATCGGTAAGCATTTTCATACCTATTTTTTTAAATAACTTAGTACTGAACTTATCTGAATAGGTACATAACTGAATACATCAGAATAGTAAACATAGCTACTAAATAATTAAAGTAAATTTTTCATAAGCGGGGGAATCGAACCAGGTATTTGTTTTACTTAACGTACATACTTGAGTAGATAAATTACTCATGAGCCGCGCGTATTTGTCGTCGCATGTACATTGACCCCTATCAGCTGATGTTAGGTATTTGAAGTTCCACTGCTGGTTTTATATTTAAGTACTTTTATGATTTTTTTTTACTAACATTTTGACATTCGGAGTTATCAATTACCTATATTTAGTTTTAGTGCCATTTAAATGCAATTTATTAACATTAAACCAATTCATTAATTTAGATATAGCATTATTTACTTCTTCATTTTTTAGTAACTGGCGTTTTAATTTGAAAATTAATGAAGTGTCATCAGCAAATAATACTATATCATGGTTATCCCCTGCTATATACGGTAAGTCATTAATGTATACAAAAAACAAAAAAGGGACGAGATTGAGCCCTGAGGCACGCCCATTTGTAATATCGACCCTGAAGAACTCTTAATGTTAACGACAATTTTTTGCGTTTTGTTACTTAAATATGAAATAACTAATTTAAGAGAATCCTAATAAATGTTTCATGGTGAACGCAATGGAAGTCTTTGGGACTTCTGGGACATCTGTATATGTGTGAGTTTGTGCAACTAAGAAGTTTTAACGTTTAACGGGCAGCCTTACGACTGAGAGTTTTCTTTTATATTTAAATGTTCACTCACGAATCTGCTAGCGTTGTGGTTGCGCGAGGTGGCGGCGTTGCCGAATGCCTCCAGCAGCGTGCCGGCGGCTGCCAGCGCGGCGCCGCGGCCCGCCCCGCCCCCGCCTCCTCCCCCGCCGCTGCCCGCCACCACCGCGCACTGCAGGCACACGCGCGCCGCCTCCGTCTTGCCCGCACCGCTCTCTCCTGCAAAGCACCAACGCTCACACACACGCTACGAAGGAAACGCCACCATTAGGCATGGCGATCTGAGATCGATTAATCGATGAATCGATTTCCTGTTCCAAAAAGATCGATTTCTATATCGATATATCGATATGGATCGTACCAGAGTCAATACTTTACAGATTTTTGTGAATCGATTCATTAAATTTCAATTTGAATCGATTTAAGAATAGATCTTTTTTTGGAAAGAATCGCCATTCCTAACCACTACTCGCTCCGATCGATCCAACTTTACCTGTTATCACGATGCACTGGTTTTCATTTCTATCCCGTACCCATCTGTAGGCGGTCACCGTTAAAGCATATCTGGAAGTAAGACCACATTTACTTATTAACTCATGTACCGCGAACATCCGTAAATGTGAAAGAACTCAACTTACAGGTGCGGAGGCAACAAGTAAGGCGGTCGTGCGAGGTAGGTGCGCACCAGCTCGGTAGAGTAGATTGGCAGGGGTCGGCATGGGTTGACAGACACAAGAGCGTTGCCAACATATGTCTGCAAAGTATTAAGATAATGTTAAGCTAGTAAGGATGTTTTATGCTGCATGTGTCAGTCGTGATTAATTCGGCCATTTACACAGAGTAAAGTTCATAACAATATGCAATAAATAAATAAATTGTTAAACGAAGTATTTATTTGTATTCGATCTAAACTGACCTGCGCTGCAGGCACCGAACTAAGAGTATTGTACACGAGCTTAGAAGAGAGGGAGACGTGACAGAGGTGTTTACCTTAGACACTGACAAACCACAATTAACCGCCATTAAACCGGGGGTTCCACAGACCGTACCACCCATCGTAGGCCACCAAGGGGGCAATTTCCGCGCTGGATGTTTCGAAAACCAGTTCTAAATCTGTGGAGCTGGATGCGAAAAATGAGCAAGGGGCCGCGAGTAGCAAAACCCCTGCGGAGCCCCAAAGAACCGATGACCTTTTCTCTGCTGCCTGGCAAGTGGTGAGCCGTAAGGGGAAGAGCAAGGCACCCAAAAGGGTGACTTGCCGACCTGACGGACCATCAGGTGGGTCTGTCCCAGCAGGCAGTGGTACAAATTCCAGAAAAGAAGAATAAGAAGCAGCGAGAGAAAGGCCGCAGAGAAAGAGCCGCGGTCGCTGCTTCCGAGAACACTCAGGCAGCTGGGCAAGCTACTTCCACTGCGGTGCTTGGGGCTGGAACCAGTAGCCGTGCTGAAACTGGGAAGGATGAAAATCCAACCCGAAAAGTAGGCACGGCCGTCGGAACCAGCTCTAAGAGATCCGCCAGGAAGCAGAGAGCAGCCAAGCGTCCTGGTAAGAATGAAACAGCAGCCAAAAGGATGCTGGAGGACTCCACCTCGCCGAGAGGCAAGCACAAAAAGTGCGACTTGAACAGCAACCAAAGGCTGTGTGGCGGCGCAGTCGTAGCGCCGCAAGCGAAACACACCGAAGCCTAAATTTTGCTATAAAAATTCCGAATCACAAACAGTATATATAGCACATCTCCGAACTATCACACGGAGTGTTGGCCGCTCCCCGGGCACTACACCTTGCCCGGCGGGAAATCTCCCCTTTTCCTACCATGGCCACAGTGGAGTAGTTACGTTGTACCAGTTGTGGCTCACTGAGTCAGAAGTGGTACAAGTACAACGTTCGTCAACTCACGATCTTAAAAATAAAGGTTTTGGTGTGCTCTGATCACGAATCTGCGGTCCATTTTTGCGTAGGATGCACGGTTCCGGAGATGTGCAGATCAATTAACTCTTATCTAATTGATATCCGGTGAGGGACTCCACCGTCATTAGCGCTCCATTGTTCTTATCCATTGTTCATTGAATACCGTCATTATCTATTCGTGCGTCGGATTATCAGTGCTATTATATTATACTCCTTTGTTCCTAACTGCAACGGTAATCTGAATCATCAATAAAATACATTACCTAATTTTGTTACAATTTTTATTTACGACATACAAAATCTTATTGCTTATTATCTATAAAATAGGAGCGAAATATCTCATCCTCTAAAATATCGTCGTACAATGTGTTCCATGTAAATATACTCGTAAAACTATGCATTGAACATCCCTGAAACTTATATAGCAAATACATTAAGCAATATTCGCCACAAACTGATACAAAATCTTATTACTTATTATCTATAAAATAGGAGCGAAACATCTCATCCACTAAAATATCGTTGTACAATGTGTTCCCTGTAAATATACTCGTAAAACTATGCATTGAACATCCCTGAAACTTATATAGCAAATACATTAAGCAATATTCGCCACAAACTAAAGTCCACTCATTCTGAATCCTATCAACATTCCAGTTCCATCTTTTACAATTCCTTTTTAAAAACTCTAGATGATATCGTACAGGTGCTCGTCCGTATGAATCAAAATATTGACCGACGTCATTCGTATCGATATATAAAGCTACCCAATGTGACCCCGGTTTTTGATTTAGTGTTAACAAATTATATTTAAATATTGTGTGTGTGTGTGTGTGTGTGTGTATATGATTAAGCCGTGGTAGCTCAGATGGTTAGCGCAAGCTGCAAATTTCACAGTACGCGACCCCGGTTCAATCCCCGCCGGCACCAATGAAATTGTTAATTGGAATTTTAAGTGATTAAAACTACTTTTACGGATTTTATCGCGTTTATTTTTACTTTTTATTTATAAATATATAAATAAAATATATAAATAAAAAGTAAAAATAAACGCGATAAAATCCGTAAAAGTAGTTTTAATCATGTATAGTGTTCGCGTAAATATAAGAAATCATTATGCAATTTTAAGTGTTTATTCTATTGACAAACTTACTTTTGTTTCTGTTATTTTCTTACGTGTCTATAATTTAGTGTTAACAAATTATATTTAAATATTGTGTGTGTACCGCATCTACGAATACTAGAGTAGTTAAAAATACTTTTTTTAACAAAGATAGTCATTAGTTGATCATTAGTGAATGTGATTCTGTTTACTTAAATTACAGGAAGACAAGAGCAGAAGGAAGAAATGGGATGATGGAAAGTAATGAAGCATTGTTATGTGAAGTTTGTTGGAAAAAACATATTTTTAGTCACGTGTAAATACTTTTAACATTTTGGTTCAAAATGACACAAAATCTAAAAAATATTAGATACATCATCGACATGGACGGATTTTACATTACATATCCTCATAAACATTTGCAATGTAGAGAAATGGCTATTCTAGACGTGAAACTATCTAATAAAAATGATGCGTTTATCGATCATTATTTGTTTCGGCCAAGTTATCCTTTCAATTATTTGTCGCTAAAAGACAAAAAAAAACTGTTCGTTATTGTGAAACCCACGTGCACGGCATTCCATATTTTGATGTGACCGAAGAATTAAAATGTACCTACAAACAAGAGAACATCATCCCCATATTAAATTGGTATATTAGAAATTTGTGCAAAGACGAAGTGATCGCATACAAAGGTGGTTCAACAGAAAAACAATTTTTAAAAATGTTGACGACAAATGATAGAATTTTTAATATTGAAGAATACAAATGTCCAAAATACAATGATTTAGTAAATTTCATAAATTTAAACAAACGTTATGTGTGTAATAATCATATATTTGCAAAAAATAATCACAAAATTTTACATTGTTTTTGTGACGAAGTGTGGGTTTACGAAATTAATCATAAATTTTGTTTGATTTCCCAAAAACATTAGTTATAGTACACAATATATATTAATTGTTTACACCAACACTTTCATTTTTTATTTCACCCCTTAGAACTTTAGACGTGTGTAATGTTTCACTTTATACATCCGTTTACTGCTATTGTGGCAGGACCAAGTGGATGTGGGAAGTCAAATTTTGTAACAAATTTCATAAAATCAGTTACAGAAATATGTAATTGTGATTTTAATCAGATCACATGGTGCTTTGATGAAATGCAACCTTTATATAATTTACCAAATGTTAACTATCATCAAGGAATTCCAAATCTTAATATGTTTGATGGTGAAAACCCACATTTCGTTATTATTGATGATCTAATGAGAGAGTCCGATGTAACTTTAAACTCGAACAGTGTTTTGTATTAGATTAAATAGAAGATTTATAAAGAAATAAAAAATAATATATTGCATACAATTTGTTTTATTTAATTTTATAACGTTTCACATAGTTACATACACACAAAATGCATTACACATAACTCATAAAATCTAACACACAACACATATTATAACCTTAACTACTATAGTCTACAGTAACATTTCTGTTTTTATCTATCTCAATAATATTATCAAATTCAGCATAAACTATACAGTTAATTGATTGTATTAGTGAGGATTCAAATCGTACTTCTAATCTTACACTACCATGCTTTATGAGATTCCAATGAGCTGATGAGTTGGATGATAAATCAGGAGTTAAGTCAAATGCTAATATACAGTAACCTTTGGCATACTGTTCACAAGAGATTCCATTTCCTTCATTAAGAAAGTGAATACCAGTTCCCGAGAATAGAGTATGATATGCTGATGTAAATACACTATTACTAAAAGATGGTTGCAAAGCTTTTGAAGGTATTTGTTGACCATCAATATATAAGCTGAAAGAATTAATACCATAGTTTTTAAAGTTAAATGGATGTTTAGTAAGGGAACCATAAATGCTTTTGTGTTTATTAGTTAATTGTTCACAAATCCAATTATACATCTTTTGGGTACCTGCCCTAAAAATATATTATCAAGAGTTTTTCCTTGAACACCCGATGGAATTGTTAAAACGTTTACTTCAGCTCGAGTAATAGGATATTGAGCAGTGGTAGAAATTAAAACTTTTTGATGTGCGAGTAATACACTTGGATTAAGAGTTGCGTCCGTAATGCAAACTTTAAACTTTACGTCGTTTGACCCAGCAATTAAATTAAAACTCTCTCTTGATCGAACCAATTTAACACTCATTTCAACACCATTAATTAAAAATTTATCTTGGTTGAAAATGTCACCGTGAAGATGACCAATCATTTCTATTTCCTTAGTTTCACTAATCAATTCCTGTCTTTTAACAAATCCTATGTTTTTACCATCCGTAGAATCCATTTTTCCTGCTGTATCATCATACCAAATACTACAAGAAAGATGAGATTGTTTAGCAGCAGGAGCATAGTTTAAAAGTGTTTCCATGTATGCTCGATATGCATAGGTATTATTAGGTGGTGATACAAGTTTTTGGTTTAAATAAACATCAAGTTGACTAAAAATCAATGCAGCCAATTATTTACAGGTGCTACTATTGTAGTTGATATCAAGTTAGTTGAATCTTGATTTAATATTTTTGCCTTTATGTGGAGTAATGTATGAGACAAATCTATGTAATCATCGCCTGTCCCGGGAACTTGAAACTCGATAGGTCCATCATCACCAAGAGATGAAATTGGTTTATAATGAATCCACAATCCATTTTCAATGCTAGTTTGTGTAGGCGATAGTGCAAACAAATCCAATTCTGACTTAACGCACTCGCAAGAATGATTATGAAGGAAAGACATATTTAATTTGAAAATATGTCTTTGATATTTTTTGGTTTGAGACCAAGTTTTTTCGCAGCTTGCACTTTAGCAGTTAATGGTGGAATGAAGGAGGTCAATCGTTTTCTTTTAGTTTTATACCCAGATCCTGTCATGTTAAATTGATCAATTTTCTCATCAGCCTTTCGTTTTAAATTCGTACTAACTTGCTTTAGACGATCTTTTATTGAGGCTTCCATAGGACGCGCTTGAACCATATCCGATAAAAGTCCTACTCCAGCGCTTAATGTCTCCTTACCAATCACTCGAGCACCACTTGAAAGTAAAGGTAAAACTGATCTAAATAACCCCCCTAAGAAGCTCCCAATACCATGACCCCGTTGGTATGGTGAACCCTTATAAATTACTCCAACTCCTGACCCAGCTTGATGTGTATAATAATTTTCATATGGACATTTATGATGACCACGAAGAGAATTCATTATTATAATTTTCGGAAATGTAGTTTAATACACACGGTTCTAAACTGGAATGGTATTTTTTGTCCTGTG
The DNA here is from genome assembly GCA_907164705.1 of Parnassius apollo. Lineage (NCBI taxonomy): Eukaryota > Metazoa > Arthropoda > Insecta > Lepidoptera > Papilionidae > Parnassius > Parnassius apollo. Next base: position 4,809,876 of record CAJQZP010001262.1, read on the forward strand.
CTCGAATTTATAACTATTTCCAGCGTATCGAACTCTCTTCGCATAACAGGTAAGTAGTGAGGTTGAGAGAAAACGTGCATTTTATTTGCACCATAAATGTATTTTGTAGGATCTAATGAAATGACTCTTAGTAAAGGAGTCATAACATCACCCACAATCTGAGGATCGATAATGTCGCAATATAGAAATAGTTGAGATGGTAACCCTAAGTGTAAATTAGCAGGACACTTTCCAAAATTTCTCTCTAGGAGATTTTTATTTGGTTCATAACTTAGTTGTAAACTTAATTTGGGTGATAATTGAATAAAACTATTATTTACGGATATTATCGCGTTTAATTACTTTAATTTATTTTTATTATTATCCCGACGTTTCGGGTGCTTTACAGCGCCCATGGTCACGGGGGGGACTGAGATGTTTGACGTCCCAATGTCATAGTTAGTCCGGCTACCTTCAGTTTTTTAATATTAATTTTTGGTCCGATTTACGCAAAACGAGCTTATAGTATCATGAAGTCTTGCAGTGGTATACTTGGGTTTGGGTTTAATTTTGTTAATTATAGGATCCCAAGCAGATGGTAGCACCCAACCATCTTCTCTATTGAAATTTGGATGTTTTTTTTTTATTTCAATAGCCTCGCGTATCATCCTTGGTAGGAATCGGTGTTCTTTTGCGAGAATTTGTGGTTTATCAAATCTAATATAATGGTGGGGACGATCTTGAACATGTTCGCAGACTGCAGACTTCCCGGAGCGACGGTGCTTCACATCAGCTATATGTTCCTTCACGCGGGTTTTTATAGATCTCTTTGTTTGACCTATGTAAGAGAGACCACATTCACAGTCTAGCTTGTACACACCTGCATCTTGTAGAGGAATATTACATTTGATGGATGGTAAAAATTGACTAATCTTCTTCAGCGGCTTGTAGTATGTCTTAATGGACGCTCGCTTCAAGATGTAGCCAATCTTGTCCGTGACTCCTCTAACATATGGTAGTAGAGCAGGCGCGCGCTCGACTGTGGCCGGCTTCACTCGTTCACTGTGACGTAGGCGCGGGACCCGAAGCTTGTTGTCTTGCAATACTTGCTTGACGTGCTGAAGCTCCGCGGCCAGATGTTTTCTGTCACAGATCCCTCGTGCTCTCTGAAACAAAGATTTACCCACGGTAGCTAACTGTGAAGGATGATGGTGAGATTCACCATTTAAATATCGGTTGGTATGGGTCTTTTTCCTATACACAGTGTGACCAATAGTGTTATCAGGATTTCGGATGACCAAAACATCTAGGAAAGCTAAAGAATTATTTGCCTCTAACTCCATTGTGAATTGTATTTTAGAGTTTATGGAGTTAAGGTGGTCTAAAAATGCAGTTACTTTGTCAGATGGTAAAATTGTGAAAGTGTCGTCTACGTACCGCTTGTAGAACCTTGGATTTACAGGAGCAGTAAGAAGGGCTTTCTCCTCAAAGTCCTCCATGAATACGTCGGCGACTATGGGAGACACAGGTGAGCCCATCGCCACACCATCTACTTGCTTGTAGAACTCCTCCTTCCACAATAGATAGCCAGATGTGAGGCAATGTTCAAGTAGTATTGCATATTCTTGAGGCATGTTATTTTCTTCTAGCTTCCTAGTTACAATTGAGATGCAGTCCACAATAGGTAGGCATGTAAATAGTGACTGAACATCAAAACTGACCATAGTTTCATTGTTAGCGAGATGTAGGTCTTTTATCTCACTCACAAAATGGTATGAATCCTTTGTGTGTGCTCTGGTATGTCCTCTTAGTGGTGATAGTATTTTTGCTAAGTATTGTGCCAGCTTATAAGTTGGTGAATCGATCTGGCTCACTATGGGACGTAGTGGAGCGTTTGGTTTGTGTATCTTCGTAACCCATACAACCTCGGTGGTTTGGCACATGATGGTATTAGCGAATTCACGTCGAGATTTAATTTTTCGGAGTATTTCTTTATTAAATCGCTAGTTGTTTTAAGCGTGTTAGTTGTCGGGTCTGTTTTGACCTTTTTATATGTACTTTCGTCGATAAAAGTTGTTGTATTTTAAAATTATATTCCGACGCGTCCATTACTACCGTAGCATTTCCTTTATCCGCGCGGAGAATCGTGAGTTCTGGTCTGTTCCGTAAGTTATTTAGCGCTGTAAATTCGTCTTTGGGAAGGTTTGGTTTCGGCACTGAACTACGACGTAACAAGGACGAAATATCTTGACGTATGGCCTCCAAATCTTCCTTACCGATATTATTCTTAAACAGACAATCCTCAACACTGCAGATAATTTCTTCGTACGGGATTTTTCGCGGAGTTAATGCGAAGTTCATTCCCTTCGCTAATACTTTCATTGTCGGTTCGTCCAGTGTATGTTTTGACAAATTATAGACAGTGCGTTGTTTATAGTTTGTGTCTATGGTCAACGGTTGTTTATTGTTCTGGCGTTGACTTGGATGTTTGGCATTTGATTTGATATCAATTTTTACCATCCATCAAATGTAATATTCCTCTACAAGATGCAGGTGTGTACAAGCTAGATTGTGAATGTGGTCTCTCTTACATAGGTCAAACAAAGAGATCTATAAAAACCCGCGTGAAGGAACATATAGCTGATGTGAAGCACCGACGCTCCGGGAAGTCTGCAATCTGCGAACATGTTCAAGATCGTCCCCACCATTACATTAGATTTGATAAACCACAAATTCTCGCAAAAGAACACCGATTCCTACCAAGGATGATACGCGAGGCTATTGAAATTAAAAAACATCCAAATTTCAATAGAGAAGATGGTTGGGTGCTACCATCTGCTTGGGATCCTATAATTAACAAAATTAAACCCAAACCCAAGCATACCACTGCAAGACTTCATGATACTATAAGCTCGTTTTGCGTAAATCGGACCAAAAATTAATATTAAAAAACTGAAGGTAGCCGGACTGACTATGACATTGGGACGTCAAACATCTCAGTCCCCCCCCCCGTGACCATGGGCGCTGTAAAGCACCCGAAACGTCGGGATAATAATAATCATAAATTAAAGTAATTAATCGCGATAAAATCCGTAAATAATAGTTTTATTCAATGTGTAGTGTTCGCGTAAATTTAAGAAATCATTATGTGAACCAGTACGGACTGGTAATAGCAAATAAAATTCGCCGATTAGAAGATCTTAAAACCAAGCGCGCAAGATATATAACATCTTTAAATTTCTTGAAGAGATGCAGAGACCATAATCTCATTCCTACGTGTGTCAAAATATCAACAAAGAAGGACATTCGAGGAAGCGCTAAGATCTTAAATCAGGCAAGTAAAAAGTTGTTACGGACGGTGATTCAGCAGAAACGGTTCGATTTACATTTCATAAACAACACCATAGACAATTTGTCCAGTGAACTAAAGACAATTTTAACGACATTTGATTTTAATAATTGCATCGAAACTTTAAACAAACGAGAAACATCAAAATACAATGAATGCAAAAATAAACAAATAGAAAAATACCAAAAATTAACGATCAAATCAAATGCCAAACATCCAAGTCAACGCCAGAACAATAAACAACCGTTGACCATAGACACAAACTATAAACAACGCACTGTCTATAATTTGTCAAAACATACACTGGACGAACCGACAATGAAAGTATTAGCGAAGGGAATGAACTTCGCATTAACTCCGCGAAAAATCCCGTACGAAGAAATTATCTGCAGTGTTGAGGATTGTCCTGTTTAAGAATAATATCGGTAAGGAAGATTTGGAGGCCATACGTCAAGATATTTCGTCCTTGTTACGTCGTAGTTCAGTGCCGAAACCAAACCTTCCCAAAGACGAATTTACAGCGCTAAATAACTTACGGAACAGACCAGAACTCACGATTCTCCGCGCGGATAAAGGAAATGCTACGGTAGTAATGGACGCGTCGGAATATAATTTTAAAATACAACAACTTTTATCGGACGAAAGTACATATAAAAAGGTCAAAACAGACCCGACAACTAACACGCTTAAAACAACTAGCGATTTAATAAAGAAATACTCCGAAAAATTAAATCTCGACGTGAATTCGCTAATACCATCATGTGCCAAACCACCGAGGTTGTATGGGTTACCGAAGATACACAAACCAAACGCTCCACTACGTCCCATAGTGAGCCAGATCGATTCACCAACTTATAAGCTGGCACAATACTTAGCAAAAATACTATCACCACTAAGAGGACATACCAGAGCACACACAAAGGATTCATACCATTTTGTGAGTGAGATAAAAGACCTACATCTCGCTAACAATGAAACTATGGTCAGTTTTGATGTTCAGTCACTATTTACATGCCTACCTATTGTGGACTGCATCTCAATTGTAACTAGGAAGCTAGAAGAAAATAACATGCCTCAAGAATATGCAATACTACTTCAACATTGCCTCACATCTGGCTATCTATTGTGGAAGGAGGAGTTCTACAAGCAAGTAGATGGTGTGGCGATGGGCTCACCTGTGTCTACCATAGTCGCCGACATATTCATGGAGGACTTTGAGGAGAAAGCCCTTCTTACTGCTCCTATAAATCCAAGGTTCTACAAGCGGTACGTAGACGACACTTTCACGATTTTACCATCTGACAAAGTAACTGCATTTTTAGACCACCTTAACTCCATAAACTCTAAAATACAATTCACAATGGAGTTAGAGGCAAATAATTCTTTAGCTTTCCTAGATGTTTTGGTCATCCGAAATCCTGATAACACTATTGGTCACACTGTGTATAGGAAAAAGACCCATACCAACCGATATTTAAATGGTGAATCTCACCATCATCCTTCACAGTTAGCTACCGTGGGTAAATCTTTGTTTCAGAGAGCACGAGGGATCTGTGACAGAAAACATCTGGCCGCGGAGCTTCAACACGTCAAGCAAGTATTGCAAGACAACAAGCTTCGGGTCCCGCGCCTACGTCACAGTGAACGAGTGAAGCCGGCCACAGTCGAGCGCGCGCCTGCTCTACTACCATATGTTAGAGGAGTCACGGACAAGATTGGCTACATCTTGAAGCGAGCGTCCATTAAGACATACTACAAGCCGCTGAAGAAGATTAGTCAATTTTTACCATCCATGAAATGTAATATTCCTCTACAAGATGCAGGTGCGTACAAGCTAGATTGTGAATGTGGTCTCTCTTACATAGGTCAAACAAAGAGATCTATAAAAACCCGCGTGAAGGAACATATAGCTGATGTGAAGCACCGACGAACTCCGGGAAGTCTGCAGTCTGCGAACATGTTCAAGATCGTCCCCACCATTACATTAGATTTGATAAACCACAAATTCTCGCAAAAGAACACCGATTCCTACCAAGGATGATACGCGAGGCTATTGAAATTAAAAAACATCCAAATTTCAATAGAGAAGATGGTTGGGTGCTACCATCTGCTTGGGATCCTATAATTAACAAAATTAAACCCAAACCCAAGCATACCACTGCAAGACTTCATGATAATATAAGCTCGTTTTGCGTAAATCGGACCAAAAATTAATATTAAAAAACTGAAGGTAGCCGGACTAACTATGACATTGGGACGTCAAACATCTCAATCCCCCCCGTGACCATGGGCGCTGTAAAGCACCCGAAACGTCGGGATAATAATAAAAATAAATTAAAGTAATTAAACGCGATAAAATCCGTAAATAATAGTTTTATTCAATGTGTAGTGTTCGCGTAAATTTAAGAAATCATTGGGTGATAATGTTACGGATGTTATATTTTTATCCAAAACAGAAATAGACACAAATTTTGTTATTTCATCATAGCGAAATTTCAAGTTCTCTCCGATACCATTTAACACTCTTAAAATATGCTCAACGTTATCATAGTTGGTAGCTGGAATATGTTTTTTGTGGTACACTATGGATGGTTTATCTTCATTAGGCATTAACATAGATTTTGTAATGTATATAACATTTTCATGATCTTGAACAGTAAACATGGTACATGGATATTGAAACTCGACAACTCCAACCGATCATTCACCTTCTAATTTAATAGCTTTTGGTAATTTCGTTGAAAAATTTGTGGTCTTGTTATCAGGAAAGTATTCCATTGAACTATTGCTGAGCAAAGTTAAATAAAAACTTTCTTTATTCATATTTCTTTTAAACTAGAAGCTAAAATCCAACTGTTAAATTTATCTGGATAACCTTTCCACTTCACTAATACTTCTTTTCTGTTACCTGAATAACGAGTGTCAATTATTTTATCTATTTTATATTGTGAGGTGGGGTTGTAAGTGATTTTCTGTAATTCTCTTTCATAAAAAGTACCAACTATTGGTTCATTTTGTAAATCTGTTATTGTATAAACAACCCATGGAGATCTATCAATTATTGAAGATATAATAAATATTTCATCACTCCAATTTGATTCATATCCTTTTTGGAAAACATGTTTATATTTAGTTATTCGAACATAATCACCCACATTGAAATTTGGTTTAGGATTTTCTAAAGAAAGTTTGTTTGACCGTCTATCATAAAGATTAGTCCAAACTGTCATAATATTGTTGGAATTTACATCACATGTGCACATCTTAATACTAGAGTGAAAGCTGTGATTATAAGAGTATATTAAATCTTGTAAAACATCTATATATCTATAAGTATTATTATAAGTGAAATAACGCCACATTTTCATTTTTAGTGTTCTTTGAAATCGTTCAACAATACTGGCCTTAATGTCAGGATTGTGAGTGGTATAGTAATTAATCTTTTTGGATTTAAAGTATTTTTGTACATCTTTTGAAACACATCCTGTACCTTTATCAGATTGTATGTGAGTAGGTGTTAAATTACTTTCAGTAAATATACTTTCAAAACATTCTTTAGTTGTTTCTGAGTTTTTCTTTTTCATTGGTCTTGCAAAAGCATATTTACTAAATACATCAATAACACAAAGTATATACTTGAAACCATCATTATATTGAGAATAAGTTCGCATATCACTTAAATCAGCTTGCCACAGTTCATTAATATTTGATAGAATAGGTTTGATAAAATAGGTACACCTAAAATTACCATTTTTTTTCGAATAGGTTTATGTAATGTGTGTGTTTCTTGTGATTTAACCATTCCTTTGCTTGCTTTTTATTCATTTTACCCTTCATAGCTTTTGATAATTTATCAATACTACCAAAACTAGCGGGATTAGATGCATTATAATAAATCCTGTTAATTTCTTCTAGTACGGGGTCCATTTTTTCCCACTCAAGCCTTTTACATATTTTAGTTGTAGACTTTTTATCTCTACTACTCGGTGTAGAAAACTCTATTTTAGTTATAGATTTTGTATCTCCTCTACTCGGTGTAAAAAACTCTTGAACTTCAATCTCAAAGGGTTTGTTCAGATCTTTTGCTTGAAGTTGGTTAATAAACTCACATCTCTTTGGATTTCCAATATAAGTAAATGGTACTTTAATATCTTTTAATGCTTCAGCAAATCTATCCCACCCTACTGGATCACTTCTTTTTAAGGGTCTTAGTGAATCATTAATTAAATCAACAATATTACTTCCAGGAATTTTTTCATTATCAATTATGACTGTACCTTCATTATCCCAATGTATTTTACTTTTACTTGTTTCAACTAAGTTTAATAATAACTGTCCCTTTTTATTATAAGTTTTTGGTATTAAACTGAGTATTTGACCTGGTGTGTAAAGTGGATTTTCATCATTTTCTTTACTTTTAATGGATCGATTCTCCTCCAACAAAGATTCAGCATCAACTGAAGTTTTTAGATCTCTATCTTTATTTTTAAAACCAATTTTAGACTTATTTGAATCTTAATTAGGTGTATCAGAATAAATTAATAATCTGAGTGATTGACGATCCTCTTCGATAAAATGAAGGTATCTTTGCAGTGTTTGTAAACATAACATCCATTTCTTTCGGTCTTCCGTCTTATTATTCATAATATTTTGCATTTCAATATCTAATCGAGATAAATTACTATTAACCTTATTTTCTTGTTTAAAATTTCATAAAATCAGTTACAGAAATATGTAATTGTGATTTTAATCAGATCACATGGTGCTTTGATGAAATGCAACCTTTATATAATTTACCAAATGTTAACTATCATCAAGGAATTCCAAATCTTAATATGTTTGATGGTGAAAAACCACATCTCGTTATTATTGATGATCTAATGAGAGAGTCCGATGGAAAAATTGTGGATATATTTACAAAAGGTAGTCATCACAGGAATCTCAGTGTATTTTATTTAACGCAAAATTTATTTAATCAGGGTAAAGGGCAAAGAGACATATCTTTAAACTCAAGTTATATAATATATTTTTAAAACCCTCGAGATAAAACTCAAATACGATATTTAGCACGACAAGTGTCACCAGATAACCCAAAATTCATTGAAGATGCCTACAGGGATGCAACTCTAGAGGCACATGGATATTTAATGGTAGATTTAAAACAGATTTTTGACGTATCAAGACAAATGTCTTCCCATTTAATGGTTTCTGTACAGTCTATGTCCCCACAAAAGAGTTTAAATACACCAAGAATCAAACAATTCAAATCATTGCTAAATGATGCATTGTCGACTCACAACGCATAAACATTTGCTAAACGCTTTGCATACGCTTATACCAAAATATCAAGGAGCATTACTTAAAACGTGTAATGAAGAAGAAATTAACTGTATTTGTGAGTGTATTCATAACGTTTTACAAGGAAAAGTACATCTTAAAGATAAAGATAAACAAAAATTGAATAAACACAAAAATATACTCCGTAAACTAGTGCGTAAGTGTAAACATAAACTAAGAAAAAATATAATTATACAAAAAGGAGGGGCTTTCTTACCAATAATATTAGGTGCAATATTGAGTGGGTTAGTGAGTGGACTAGCCACTTAATATGGAAAATGCAAAGAAAATGATACTTATCGAACCTGGATTGATTGAAAAATTAAAACAAGAAAATAAGGTTAATAGTAATTTATCTCGATTAGATATTGAAATGCAAAATATTACGAATAGTAAGACGGAAGACCGAAAGAAATGCATGTTATATTTACAAACACTGCAAAGATACCTTCATTTTATCGAAGAGGATCGTCAACCACTTAGATTACCAATTTATTCTGATACACTTAATTAAGATTCAAATAAGTCTAAAATTGGTTTTAAAAATAAAGATAGAGATCTAAAAACTTCAGTTGATGCTGAATCTTTGTTGGATGAGAATCGATCCATTAAAAGTAAAGAAAATGAAAATCCACTTTACACACCAGCTCAAATACTCAGTTTAATACCAAAAACTTATAATAAAAAAGGACAGTTATTATTAAACTTAGTTGAAACAAGTAAAAGTAAAATACATTGGGATAATGAAGGTACAGTCATAATTGATAATGGTAAAATTCCTGGAAGTAATATTGTTGATTTAATTAATGATTCACTAAGACCCTTAAAAAGAAGTGATCCAGTAGGGTGGGATAGATTTGCTGAATCATTAAAAGATATTAAAGTACCACTTACTTATATTGGAAATCCAAAGAGATGTGAGTTTATTAACCAACTTCAAGCAAAAGATCTGAACAAACCCTTTGAGATTGAAGTTCAAGAGTTTTTTACACCGAGTAGAGGAGATACAAAATCTATAACTAAAATAGAGTTTTCTACACCGAGTAGTAGAGATAAAAAGTCTACAACTAAAATACGTAAAAGGCTTGAGTGGGAAAAATGGACCCCGTACTAGAAGAAATTAACAGGATTTATTATAATGCATCTAATCCCGCTAGTTTTGGTAGTATTGATAAATTATCAAAAGCTATGAAGGGTAAAATGAATAAAAAGCAAGCAAAGGAATTTGTTACAAAATTTGACTTCCCACATCCACTTGGTCCTGCCACAATAGCAGTAAACGGATGTATAAAGTGAAACATTACACACGTCCAAAGTTCTAAGGGGTGAAATAAAAAATGAAAGTGTTGGTGTAAACAATTAATATATACTATGTACTATAACTAATTTTTTTGGGAAATCAAACACAATTTATGATTATTTTTGACTTTAAAATTTTATTTTCAAGCAATAACCACTTGTAAAAAACCCACACTTCCTCACAAGAACAATGTAAAATTTTGTGATTATTTTTTTGCAAATATATGATTATTACACACATAACGTTTGTTTAAATTTATGACATTTACCAAATCATTGTATTTTGGACATTTGTATTCTTCAATATTAAAAATTCTATCATTCGTCGTCAACATTTTTAAAAATTGTTTTTCTGTTGAACCACCTTTGTATGCGATCACTTCGTCTTTGCACAAATTTCTAATATACCAATTTAATATGGGGATGATGTTCTCTTGTTTGTAGGCACATTTTAATTCTTCAGTCACATCAAAATATGGAATGCCGTGCACGTGTGTCTCACAATAACGAACAATTTTTGTCTTTTGGCGACAAATAAAGGATACTTCCGAAACAAAACAAACCATCAAAAAGCCCAAAAAGGAAAGAAATCCCCTCATAAGAGCAGAACCAAAAAAAAATTAACACAAAAAATCCAACAAACTTCACATAACAATGCTTCATTACTTCCCATCATCCTATTTCTTCCTTCTGCTCTTGTCTTCCATAAACAATCACATTCACATCAACTACTCCACTCCCCACACACACAATATAATTAATTTGTTAACACTAAATCATAATCATCACGTAAGAAAATAACAGAAAGAAAAGTAAGTTTGTCAATAGAATAAACACTTAAAATTGCAATTAACAATTTAATTGGTGCCGGCGGGGATCGAACCCGGGTCGCGCACTGTGAAATTTACAGCTTGCGCTAACCATCTGAGCTACCACGGCTTAATCATATACACACACAATATTTAAATATAATTCGTTAACACTAAATCATACACACGTAAGAAAATAACAGAAAGAAAAGTAAGTTTGTCAATAGATTAAACACTTACATCCATGGCCTTTGATGCGATGAAGTAACACAAATGTAGTATTGATAGATCCACTGCGGTCAAACGACCATACACTACTAACTCCATGACTGCAGTTGCTTGGTCTTATATAGTACCAGTAAGTAATAATTCAAATCTAAAGAATTTCTACAGTGGAATTGATAGTAACTTTATGCGTCAACAAGCTTATCTCACATTCTGTTGTTTATCTAAGCATTACTTCGTGTTGCGTCTTATTCAGTGTATTGATGACTCAAATACGTTTTGTATAACACAAAATAATTCTAAAATAATTAATATCACTATAATTGATCATTCCTATATTAGTCATTGAGTAGATTGTACTGTAATAATCTACTAATAGCAGTAATATCATAAATACACTAGATGTACAACAACATCTGAAAAAGATTCACCCCAATCTAGAAAATAGTGTTTATGCTGCTAATAGACTGCCCATGTACACCCACGTGCCAACGTATATAATATGCAATTTGGATACAGATGGTAAACCAGGGTCACATTGAGTAGCTTTATATATCGATACGAATGACGTCGGTCAATATTTTGATTCATACGGACGAGCACCTGTACGATATCATCTAGAGTTTTTAAAAAGGAATTGTAAAAGATGGAACTGGAATGTTGATAGGATTCAGAATGAGTGGACTTCAGTTTTTTTAGAATAGAATAGAATAGAATAGAATAGAATAGAATAGAATATCGTTTATTTCTTAGTATATGGTAATTACAGATGTTGAAATTATAGAATGATTCACATATACTACCGTATCCGGTGTAGAAATATTACAATTAGAATAATATTTAACACTTTATAGTTCTTATTTAGACAAATTTATACATTTATAACATTATATAGGAATTATCAATTGTAGATATATATTATTATTATTATTAATACAATATTGGGAGCATTCATTTATGTATAATTTATAAATTTATAATCTATGAAATCGTTAACAGAATAAAAACACATATCCAAGAGCCAAGAAAATATTGCACGTTTAAATTTATTTATAGGCAACTGTCTAATCTGTGGTGGCAGCTTATTAAAGATTGTTATTGCCATGCAGTGGGCATTACGACTATACAAATAAAGTCTTTGGGATGGTGCCACCAATTGGTTTGGGTTTCTGTCTTGGATCCTCTTGGAAACACGTTCATTTATTGGAAATAGATAGGAATATCTCTTAACGAACAAACATATTTCAAAAATATAGAGACAGGGCAGTGGAAGTATCTTTAATTTTTGAAATAATGGCTTACAATGATCTAAATAATTAGCGCCACACATGGATCTAATACATTTTTTTTGTGCTTTAAACGCCCTGCCTATATTCACTGAATTACCCCATATAACTAATCCATAGCGAAGTACTGAAGAGACGTACCCATGATATGCACTGAGGAATGTTTCTTTACTGGCTGTGAGTCTTAGTTTGCGAAGAGCAAATACAAATTTATCGAGTTTACTACACACTTTATCTACATGTTCTTTCCAGTTCAATTTACCATCAATAATTATACCTAAAAATAATGTAGATTGTACTGGTTGCAAAACAGTATTATTATATTGTATTTTAACAGGGTGGCACTTTGAATTTAGAGTTTGGTACTGTATTAATTTAGTTTTATTTAAATTGACATGTAGATTATTCTCTTGTAGCCATTGCACTGCATTTTGTAACTCATTATTAGTTTCAAATTCGAGATTATTTTTGTTTAAACAGCTTATGGTTAGTGTAGTGTCGTCAGCAAACAATGTGCATTTATGTTTTAGGTTACTACAGAGATCATTAATATAAATAATGAATAAAAATGGCCCCAGAATGCTGCCCTGCGGCACACCACAACTATTAAGTTTAAGTTCAGATTCATATGTAACTTTCGAATTATTTTCTATTTTTGAGAGTAACGTTCTTTGCTGGCGATTCGACAGATAGCTTTTAAACCAATCATGTGACTTTCCTCTAATTCCATACCTCTCAAGTTTGAAAAGTAATCGTTTATGCGAGACAAAGTCAAATGCTTTGCTCATATCTAGAAATATTGATATTGTCGACATTTTGTTATTAAGTGCTTCTGTGACCAACTTAACTAAATTAAAGCAAGCTAGTGTAGTGGAACTACTTTTTCTAAATCCAAATTGATTGTCAACAAGAATTTTATTCTTATTAATATAATTACTAATTTTATCATGCATTACTTTTTCAAAAATTTTTGCCATTATTGGTATTAATGTGATAGGCCTATAATTATCAATGTTTGTACGATCACCTTTTTTAAATAGAGGTCTAATTACGGATATTTTTAGTCTTGTAGGAAATATTCCTTATTCTAACGACAAATTAATTATGTAACTCAGAGAAATTGCTATATGTTTAGCACTTAATTTAATTATTCTTGTTGTGAGTTCATCATAACCGGTAGCGTGTGTATCATTCAAAGTGTTAATAATTTTCATAACGTCAGTGTCGGTTACTGGGGTTAAAAACAAGCTATCTCTTTGAGCGGGAATATTAATGTTATTCAAGTCATTATTCAATTCATCAAAATTATCTTTATGAGTAAGTTCAATAAAATAGTTGTTAATAAGGTTACATATATCATTAGGGTTATTAATAGTTTTATCTTGGTAAACTAAGTTTTCAATATTACTTTTATCAACAGAACTATCAAAATTATGTTTTATAATAGACCATGTCGCTTTACATTTATTTTTAGAGTTAAAAATATATTTATCATTATTTATTCGTTGAGATTTTGATATACATTTCTTTAATATTTTAGAATATATAAGATAATTTTTCTTGTGAAAGTTTTTGCTTATAGCATCATGTATATATTTATAATATAATGTTCTTTTTTTAATGCACGATAATTTTAATCCCTTACTTATCCATTTATTTTTTACAGGTTTATTGCCTTTCTTAACGCGTATTACGGGAAAACACAATTTGAAAAAAAGAGTATAAAGGTCATGAAAAACGTTAAACGACTTGTTGCAGCATGTTTCTCTGTATACTTCATCAAAACTTAAAGCTGTTATGCATTCTAGAAATTTATTAATGTTATTTTCATTGAAATCTCTCACAGTCTCATACCAAAATTTTATTGATTTAACATTATTGTTATTTTTTGGAAGATAGAAAATTAATGATTGACCTGTATCATGGTCCGAGAGAGCTAAGTTATGTATATTAGTATTCACATTATTGGTTGAAATATTACTGGCTATTTGGTCAATACTAGATTTTCTTCTAGTAGGTAAGTTTATGTGAGTTAGCAAATTAAAGTTCTTGAGGACTGATATTAATTCCTTTTTCTGCGTATTCTCTTTGAGAACGTCTATGTTCCAATCTCCACATATAACGATATGTTTTTTACTATTAAGAGTTAATTTGAATAATACAAGTTCTAGATTTTTAAAAAAAATAGATGTGTCGGAATCTGGTGTTCTATAAATACAAATTACATAAAGATTATAACTCGGCACTTCTATACCGCAACATTCAAAACAATATGTTGTCGCAAAATCATTAATTACCGACAACGGAGTAAAATATATACCTTTTTTTACTAGTATACATGTCCCACCCTGTTTTTTATCCTGTCTTGAGAAATTAGCAGCTAAACTGTAATTTTCTAACTGTAGGTTGCCTTCATGACCAGATTTTAAAAAGGTTTCGCTAAAGCAAATAAAGTCTATATCTCCAATATGCTTCCTCAAATCGGTCATTACTATTTCAAAATGCTCTATTTTGTTTAATATGCCTGCTATATTCTGGTGAAATAATATAAATTGTTGTATGTTATCAAGAGATGTCTTACTAGATGGACCGAAAAAAACTGTTTTGTTTGACACTGTCAGTGGTTATTAATGTTGGCGAATTGAATTCAGTTTCTAAGTCAACAAGAATACGCTTAAAGATACTTACAAATATACATTTTATACCTAATCTGTTAGTTTTACCTGTTTTATTCGACAACATTTCATAAGTTAAGTCGTAGTTAGTATCAAAGAAATATGCATATTTATAATTTTCAATGTCCATATAAAGTAAATTATTAAATATTTCTACTCGGTAATTATATATAGGGGCTCCTAGTACATATGTGGGGATACATAAAATTATATTTGTGTTACTTATTTCTATTAGGGTTTCTCTAATTAATCTGACTAATTCAATTGGATCCACATTCTTTTTTAAAGTCACTTTCACCAATCATAATTATACAATAATCTTCTTCATCAAAATTATAGATCTTGTTCTTGATGTCTGACATGAGTTCTTTCAAACTGCTGTTACGTTTCATAAATTGACAGTAGTTAAATTTTTCTTCAAATGTGCGCTCTATAATACTTAGTGTGCCGTTGTAGTTGCAGCCATTTAGAATACATAATTTTCTCTTCTTTATACTATCCTTTTCCTTCTCTAATTTGCTTTCTTGTTTCTTAACGGGATATTTTGTTATGGTTATTTCACTTTGAATAGTAGAATTCTTAATTGACTTCTCACTTGACTGTGAATGTGTACCTTGTTTTTGTTTTCTTTTACTAGGTGTAGTATTTTGTATTTGTTTATTAAGTGATTGGTTGCAGGTGTTATTTGTTAAGGAATAATTTTTTTTCATTAACTCTTCATTGATATGTTTAAGATTACTGTTTTCTGTGGAAAGGCACTCAATCTCCTGACGAGCATTATTTAATTCGGACAAAAGTTCTTTAATTCGTCCTTTCAAGTTAGACACTAATTTATCGCTATTTTCGATCAATACGTTTTTATTCGGTTGTGGCAAATATTGCTTAATGTATTTGCTATATAAGTTTCAGGGATGTTCAATGCATAGTTTTACGAGTATATTTACAGGGAACACATTGTACAACGATATTTTAGTGGATGAGATGTTTCGCTTTTATTTTATAGATAATAATTAATAAGATTTTGTATCAGTTTGTGGCGAATATTGCTTAATGTATTTGCTATATAAGTTTCAGGGATGTTCAATGCATAGTTTTACGAGTATATTTACAGGGAACACATTGTACAACGATATTTTAGTGGATGAGATGTTTCGCTCCTATTTTATAGATAATAAGCAATAAGATTTTGTACGTCGTAAATAAAAATTGTAACAAAATTAGGTAATGTATTTTATTGATGATTCAGATTACCGTTGCAGTTAGGAACAAAGGAGTATAATATAATAGCACTGATAATCCGACGCACGAATAGATAATGACGGTATTCAATGAACAATAGATAAGAACAAGGCAATCTCCTAGCACTTGCACATTCGTCGGCAACGAGGCTGCACTATCGACCTCCGGCCTGAGCAGGGGGGTGATGTGGCGGCGCTGTCGTCGCGCCGCAAGCGATAACACCGGAGCCTAAATTACGTTATCAAAATTCCGAATCATAAACAGTATATATAGAACATCTCCGAACTATCACATGGAGTGTTGGCCGCTCCCCGGGCAGAACACCTTGCCCGGTGGGAGATCTCCCCTTTTCCTTCTACGGCCACAGCTGCAAGAACAAACTACGCTTCTATTGCTAAAGCAAATTTGGGTGTGGCCTTAACGTGTGCACGTTCAGGTCACATAACAAAAGAGGTATCTGATGATCTGATGCCTGGAGTAACCAGGACCCTGATGAGTCGGGCCCAGTTTTTAGACACAAACCCGTTTACACGGAGGGTGTCCTGAAATTGTCGTGCGACGACCAGAAGGCCCTGGACTGGTTGAAGGGGAATATTAATACCCCCGCTGAGTATAAAGAAACAGTCAGAGATACCACAAAGAATTAAATGTGGTACCATATCCCTGATGCCCAAGGTGCCTGAAAGGACTCACGCGACATTGGTCGTGTGCTTGCTTACCAGAACCGCTAGGTAAACATCAGGGACTGGCTGCTACTCAAAGCAGACAAACAGACAGACGGGTGGTTCCTCGTTGTTTCGGTGCTGGAGGATCATATCCCGACCCTGATGAAAGCCGGGCGCCGTCTCGCATGTGTATGTGGGCGGTATACGATTTATTCTAGGGTCGTGGAGGAAAATTCTTTGATTCTCCACCAAGCAAAAAGGCAGAAGAGAAACTGGAACTCATGGATACCGGGGCCATGGGTACCGGTAAATCGGAATCACTGGATGCCAAGTCCAGTGAAAAAACGGCCTGCACAACCGAGCCGTAGCCCCCAGTGGAGACTGAGCTCAGCGGCAGCTCACTGAGCGACGAAGAGGACTGCACTTTGCCGTCCAATTCCGACTCGGTGGCAGAGGATGATAACCGGGATCTGCTGGTAGGTTTAGTTTTTGGCGGGGACGGGGAGGACGCGATTAATGATGGCATGCCCTTTGTCCAGAACTAGCCTAGTGCAGGCCAACCTCCACCACAGTGAAACTACGTCGGCTCAATTACGCAAGTGGTTGGAGGCACAAAGGACGGCCATAGCCCTAATCCAGGAACCATGGGTTGGGGCTGGTAAAATTAAAGGCCTAAACAACCTAAAAGGTTAGTTATTCTACAACTCTGAGCACAAGTCTGGAGCGTGTATTTATACTACTAAAGATATCTGTGCAAAACCTGTTCCAGAGACATGTATGCCGTAGCATTACAAAATACACAGGAGGGAAGATTAGTCGTCGCCTCGGTCTACATGCCTGAGGAAGACACTCCTCCCCCTCATGATCGGGACGAACTCCAACGCGCATCATCCCCTTTGGGGATTGGGAAAACCCAAAGAAGGAGGTAAGGTGTTAGTTGAATATTTATTTAGCACTAACCTTAACCATAATAAACACTGGTTCTGAACCAACTTTCATAAATAAACGCTGTCGCACAATAACCGATCTCACACTTGCAACAAAAGGAGCAGAAACTAATAACGGGATGGCATGTTTTTTTATAGGATAAGGTGACAAAGGAGCACACAGTTCACCTGATGGTAAGTAGTTTTTTTTTATAGAAGAGGGGGGCAAACGAGCATGCGGCTCACCTGATGTTAAGTGACTACCGCCGACCATGATCAACCGCAACACCAGGGGAATTGCAGGTGCGTTGCCGGCCCTTTAAAAAAAAGGAGTAAGCTCTTTTCTTGAAGGTCCCCAGGTCGTATCGGTCTCGAAAAATCGCCGGTGGTAAACTATTCCACAGAGAGGTCGTACGCGAAAGAAAACTCCTTCTGAAAGGTACAGTGGTGGACCGCCAAGAATCCAGATGGTGTTGATGGTATCGGGACGTCTGCCGCGTAGTGCATTCACGAAATTTGGCGGCTGGGATTAATTCGAACAATTTATCAGAGCACTCCCAACGACGACGACGCGATAAAATACGCAAAGAGGAGGAGGAGGAGGAAGAGGTGTGCCGGCATGAAATACTTTCCCGCTCTGCTGAACACGCCAAGCTTTTTAGAAGCCAATATGTTTTATCCGACATAATATCTTACAAAATTTGCAGTAAAAAAATTATGTCCAGATTAAACGCTAAAAGGGTTTCAGTATTTAATCTGGACATAATTTTTTTATACCTAGATGAATTTATAGAAAATAAATTATTTTAAAGGTTGTGTAAACTGCCCCGAACTACGGGTTGCCCACAGGTCAGTCTTCAAAACCAGACCATTGAATATTAAAAAAACGTTGCCACTCGCTCATTACATTAACTTAATCTATGGTCACCCGTCGTTAATGAAATAGATGCTGTGCAAGTTTACTGCTGTGTTTTGTTTTTAGAAAAGAAGTTTCTTGTTTAGTCTTATTGATTTTGTCTACTTTAACGAAATTGAAAACTAATAAAACTGACGAAAGTTTTTGATGAGTTATCCATTTGAGGGCTCCAGTTAGTAGATTTAACGAAGAAAATTAAGAAGCGTGGACGGAGTACAAAGTACAATTCCTGAATTTGTACAATATAACATACAAATATTTAACTATGGTGGCTAGCTCTGTAACATCTGAGACTTCTCAAAAGCTGCACAGGTGTTAATCCCTGCTGGATTATAAGCAGACTACAAGTCAAAAGTGTTAATAA
The DNA here is from genome assembly GCA_907164705.1 of Parnassius apollo. Classification (NCBI taxonomy): domain Eukaryota; kingdom Metazoa; phylum Arthropoda; class Insecta; order Lepidoptera; family Papilionidae; genus Parnassius; species Parnassius apollo. The sequence goes on from CAJQZP010001262.1 coordinate 4,828,945, forward strand.
AATTTTGTTTTTACAAGGTTTAGGTAGAAATATTTGGACTATTAAAAATAAAGTTTGTTTATTTCTTAACCCTGTCTGTTTTTACTTATTTAGTCATATTTAATATTCCCTTTTGTTTTTTACATGGAAATTAAAATTACAAGCTAATATATTTTTATATATTTATCAATATTTTTCATCAATATATTGCAAAGCATCAATACAAATTTTACGATATATTATATCGAAAAACATATCGTGGAAACATATTTTACCGTGGTAGAGCCACGCTGCAGCTATATTATAGCTGTAGCACGAATGGGTCAGCTCAACCGGGGCAGGACCACGCTCTTACAGAACACCAGCGTAATGCTGCTGTGTTTCGTATTTTTACTGGAATCCAGGCATTCCATCCTCAGGGGTGACAACGCATTTGCATTTTGATTCTTAATTGTGGATAAATGTGGATGTCTATGGGCCACAGCATCCACTTACCATTAGGTGGACTGTGCGTCCATTTTTCCCCCGTCCATTTGTCACCCAATGCTATAAAAAAAATCGATACCTTTTGTACATGAACATCCCTAGGACTGGGTTGCGCGCGTAAGCTAGATCGTACTTATATAGAAGTGAAGAAGATAGCGGGGTGATATTTAAAGGGCGCTCCCGAATTTGCGCTGTTATTTCTATATCGAGCGGCGCCGCGTACGCACGTATGTATTAGTGAGAAGCAAAACGTAAGCTAGGACTTCAAATAAGGAAAATATATGTAAATTAATACGACTTTCATAAAATAAAGAATAATGGCCAGTAGGGATGAGGCAGAGAAGTTTATAGAAAGAGACTATAAAACGTATAAATATCGCACCTATTTTGCTGAGAATTCGTTCGACATATTTATAGTTTATAAGGCCCAAGCCTTACCAGAAAAAGGAAGAATAAACTATAAATGGTACTCTGCTCCACCCTGCCCTCAGCTGTTTGTTATCTTGTCAGGGAAACAAGACAACAAGCGTTTTTTATTCGTCCTGAAAACCCTGGGAAATCTATCTAAAACAAGTATATAATGACCGACGATTGACAGAATCGTACTGAAACCAGAAATGATTCATTTGTATAATTGACCTGAAAGACCCGGTTCGTACGACGAATCTAAAAATAATAAGGGAGACAGATGTGAGTGCTGGACTAACGTAGATGATGTCGCGCTTGTAGCGCACGTGCAGGTTGTGCAGGAAGGAGTCCTCAGTGAGCGGCGCCAGCAGCACGGCGTCGCCGAGGCCGGCCGGCTCGGGCTCCACCATGCCGCGCCGCGCCTCGCCGCCCTCACCGCGCGGCCCTCGCGCCTCCCATGCCGCTCCTTACACTTACACAACAAATAAACATCATCAGTCATTTTTAATCTTTTATGTACACTCGGTAACTTCAATTCCATGTAATGATTTCTTACATTAACACAAATACTACACATGAAATAAATCTAATTTTAAGGATTTTATCGGGTTTAAATTTAATTAATAAAATTAAATCTAAACCCAAGCATATTAATGCAAGACATCAAGATACTGTAAGCTCGTTTTGCGTAGATTACTAAACAATTTATAATTAAAAGTTGAAGGTTTGCTATTCTTGTTGTATACATTTGGTCTTAATTATAAAAAATAGTTCAAAACAAGAACCCTGCAAGGGCACTGCAAATATTGGCAATCATTAATTATCTTAAATATTAACTTAAATTTTAACAATTAGCTTAAATACAAATGAGATCAGACTATATTATTTATACCTATTTCCTACTCAACAATTAAAAAACTCCTGCAACAAGTAATAACACTTTTTCGATAAATATGTATTAACTTCCTATTTAAACTTTTTTGGCTTTTATGCTTCTGATACATTCTGGTATTTTATTATAGGTTTTTATTGACATTGCATAGGAGCCAGTGTTTTTATATATATATATATACATATATATATATATATATATATATATATATATATATATATATATATATGTTATATATATGTTATACTATATGAATATATGTTATATACTATATGAAACATTGATGTAGCAGTGAATAATTTTATTTTTGGTGGCCTTCATTAACATGGCACCAAGTAGTCAAACACCTCAGTCTCCCCCATAACCACAACTCTCCACCTCCATGACCACAAGCTCTAACAGTGGTAGAGCCACGCGGCAGCTTTGCTGTTGCACGTATGGACCGGCTCAAACCGGGGTGGTACCACGACCTCACAGAATAGTGCAGGTGGCCGGAGGCCCAAACCCCCCCCCCCCCCCCCATCAACATGGTAGCGGAATTAAATGATGATAAACCCCAGGAGGCTGCCCGCGTGTTCTGGGGGGGGGGGGGCAAAATTCCGCTCAAGACTACAACTGCTCGGGGCAAACGGAGCAACAACACCAAGGCGACCCCTGCCACGCTGTCCGTGAATTTCTGCAATATCAGGGGACTTCACTCTAACCTAAACACCGTCCACTACCATCTCGAGACGGCGAGGCCGGCTCCTACCCAGGGTACAAACTGGAACACTCCTTTTGTGTCTCGGGCTGGAGTTTGCGTTTACGTCAGAGAGGACATCTGTTCTCGACGCCTCGGCAGTCTTTAAGGTTCGGACCCGTCCAGCCTTTGGCTACGCGTAGACAGCGACGACCATCCGCGCGTCTACGGGTGCCTCTATAGGTCCCATAGCGGTAATGCCAACAGACCGTCTCTTCGACCACGTCCAAATGGCTACAGATTCGTTGCTACAACAGATCCCCTCCGCAGAGATCGTGATCCTCGGTGACTTTAACGCCCATCACGCCGAATGACTTGGTTCACGTTTAACCGATCATGCGAGATCTGTTCATGATTTTGCCTTGGCATATGGTCTGACACAACTGGTTACTTCACCTACGCGGATTCCAGATGTAGAGGATCATGCACCTTCCCTGTTGGAACTTCTGCTGACCTCTCACCCAGACGGATATCAGATTTCCGTCGATGCCCCTTTAGGCCCCTCGGACCACTGTATTGTCCGGAGTGTGGTGCCACTTACGCTGAAATCGCAGTTGCATTCTGCAGGCTGCCACCGTGTTTGGCACTATAGGTCAGCCGATTGGGATAGGATGCGGTCTTTCTTTGCATCCTACCCTTGGGGGCGGGTTTGCTTCTCGCCGGACGATCCCAACGTTGTTGCGGATTCTGTCACTGATGTACTTCAGGGTATGGAACTTTTCATTCCTTCCTCTGTGGTGCCCATCGGAGGCAAATCTCAGCCATGGTTTGGTCGCTCCTGTAAAATAGCATCATGCTATAAGCAGGAGTGCTACCAAGCCTGGGCTGACGCATCAACGTCCCGGGATGTAAACACCAGCGCTCTAAAAAAGAAGTATAATTCCGCCTCCAGGTCCCTCAAAAGAGTTATTGCCAAGGCAAAGTCAGAGCACATAGGCAAAATTGTCGAGAAACTTCGCCTTCCTTCTGGAGAATTTCTGTCAGCCATCTTTTCCATCTCTGCACAGGGAGGACGACTTACTGGCCCATACCGCAAAGGAGAAAGCCGATCTGCTAAGCTCTTTTGATGACGGGGGAGCTCGCCGCCGACCATCCCGAGATGTGAGTGCTTCATGCCGGAGGTGCGATTCACACAGTGCTCGGTTCGCAAAGCACTGGACATCCACAAGTCGTGTGGGCCTGACGGAATCCCCCCAATTGTGCTGAGGATGTGTGCTGCAGAGTTGGCACCGGTTTTAACGCGTCTTTTCCGGTACTCCTACTCCCTAGGCGTAGTCCCAAAATCATGGAATACGGCTTTCGTCCACCCGATCCCTAAAAAAGGCGACCGCTCAGACCCTTTCAACTACCGGCCTATCGCCATTACCTCCTTGTTCTCCAAAACAATGGAGTCCATTTTAAACTGCTAGCTCATGAGGTACCTTGAAGATCACCAGATGATTAGTGATCGCCAATACGGTTTTCGCCGCGGTTGATCAGCTGGTGATCTTCTGGTCTACCTAACTCATAGATGGGCGGAGCCAGTAGAGTACAAAGGGGAGGCATTGGCCATTAGTTTGGACATTGCGAAGGCCTTCGATTGGGTTTGGCACAAAGCGCTTCTTTCGAAGCTACCTTCCTATAGGCTTCCGGAGAAATTGTGCAATCGATCACCAGCTTTCTTGCAGATCGGAGCATCAAGGACGGTGCAAGCTCTGATTACAAGCCTATCAATGCTGGTGTTCCACAAGGCTGCATGCTACCGCCAACGCTGTTTCTTCTGCATATCAATGATATGTTGCAAACCCTCTAATGCTCTACACCGACCATGCCAACATTTCTCGGGAAAACGACTCCGAGTACCGGGACAAACTTGTGTCAGAAGTCGAGTCTTTGCTGAACAGAGTCTCGGATTGGGGGCGACTAAATCTAGTGCAGTTTAACCCTCAGAAGACACAAGTTTACGCGTTAACCGCTAAAAAGAACCCCTTTATCGTTTCAAGACACTCCCCTTGTTGCCTCAGCCAGTATCGGAGTCCTCGGCGTCGACATATAGAGTGGCGTGCAGTTTCGTGCTAACTTGGAAGAGAAGTTCAAATTGGCCTCTAAAATGCTTGGCGTGCTCAGCAGAGCGGGACAGTATTTCATGCCGGCACACCGCCTGCAACTTTACAAGGCGCAGGTTCGGTCGCACATGGAATACTGTTACCATCTCTGGGCTGGGGCTCCTCAGTACCAGCTCCTTCCACTTAACAGCATCTAGCGCAGAGCAGCTCGAATCGTCAACGACCGAGTGCTTTACAATCGGCTCGATTCACTGGTGCTGTGAAGAGATGTTGCATCTCTTTGCATTTTTTTTCGCATATACCACGGGGAGTGCTCTGAGGAATTGTTCGGATTAATCCCAGCCGCCAAATTTCGCGAACGCACTATGCAGCAAACGTCCCGATACCATCCACACCATCTAGATGCTTGGCGGTCCACCACTGTATGTTTCACAAGGAGTTTTCTTCCGCATACATCCTCTCTGTAGAATAGTTTATCACCGGTGATTTTTCCAGACAGATACGACCTGGGGACCTTGAAGAAAAGAGCTTACTCTTTCTAAAGGGCCAGCAACGCACCTGCAATTCCTTTGGTGTTACTGTTGATCATAGGCGGTGGTAGTCACTTAACATCAGGTGAGCCGCATGCTCATTTGCGCCCTCTTCTATAAAAAAACATGGGTGCTAAAATACTAAAATACTCAAAATGTCAGGAATAAAAAAAATTAAAATTAAACATAATAAAAGCCATAAAATTAATTTTATTCCATGAAGTCTCATGCCCAAGTAAGAGTGACCGAGTGAAACTTGCCTCAGTCAAATACCTATGTGCCTGTGTACTATATGATTTGTAGTATGTCAGAACTTCAAGATGCTTAGTTACAAGTTTTATCGATTGCCTAAACCTATGATTGTGGCCTCTCTGATATGAAGCACCAACAACCAGGAAGTCCGCTGTCTGTGACCATGTTGAGGTGTATCAGATTTAATAGACCATAATTCTTCATTTTAGGATTGTGATTCCTACCAAGGTTGATTCTGAATCTATTGAAATTATAAGTTATCCTAATCTGAAATAAAGAAGATGGCTGCATTCTAACATCTACTTTCTAACAGCCTCATAGAGGGATATGAGGAGGCTAATCGGCGAACTGTATTTAATAGTAATGAAAAGGTCTCTGAATACCTTCACTTACTATTGAAAACATAGTAGCAATATACTATTTCACTCTAGTATCATTTCCAAGCATGGTCCTTCCCCCATCAAATTAATGGTGGATACAAATTAGGATGGATATCTGTTATACACAAGCATGACAGCTTTTTTAAACTAAGAAATATAATTGTTAATTTCAAAATTATTCTACATTAAAAAAATACATTTATCATCACATTTTAAAATAAAAACACGCTACTTAGACAACTTTTATATAAAACAGTTTCTGACTTTGGTTATGGACTACAGCTACAGTATAGTTAGTTTGATAGTCTATATTTGGCAGTTTAACCAATTATTATTAATCTTAAATATTATGAAGGATAATTTCTAAGTAGGAATAAGAAGGTGTCTGTGAATTTCTTGGTCTAATAGTGTAAATAGCATATACAGCTCTTTTCTGTAGTATAAATATATTTTTAATATCAATTACTGATTGGGTGTTTAGAAAATAAAAATTCAATAAAGATATTGAGTTTATATGTATACAATAATATCTAAATAACTCTGCAACATAAGTTATAATTATGTAAATATAAGAAAGAATAGAATTTTCGTTTTTTAATATAAGCTTATTTTGTATACTATAAAATATAAAAACTAGGTAAATGGATACTGATAAAATACAATCACATTATTGTAAGTTTTATAGTGTTTTAAAAATTTTGCTTGTTCTATTTACAAAGGGAAAGAAAAATATTGTTTCTATTAGCATCCATAATTCAGATTTTAAAGCATAATAGGAATGACATTAGATGAAATAAACTTACCTTTGCATAAATTGTAACAAACTATACCTAATAAAATAACATTATTTGAGTAATAATTGATAAATTAACCTAAACTCAAGTATTAAACGATTTAGTAGTAACTAGCAATTATGTACACATCTTTTTTTGGTTGATTGATGACAGTTGACTTTGATCAACTTTGATTAACCAAAGATTTCCCGTAGAGTATAGGTACCTCTACCTTCTTTCTAGTACGTCGTGTTACTCGTGTTTACTGGTTTCAAAGGAATTAATCACTAATTCATGACACTAGTGTTTATTATACCTATCACAGACTATTATGATGTTTACGCATGTTTATATCATAGACTTTAGTACTGGGCGTTTTATTCAGAAACATTTTTAAAAAACAGTCTGTCCAAGAAAAACGAACGAGTTTCTCGAAGATCCAACATTAGGTTTAAAATAGGCATGTCGATTTAAAATCGATTAATCGAAAAATCGATTCTTTGGAGTAAAATTATCGATTTTTTAGATCGATTCGAAGAACCGCATCAATTCACTGAATCGATCTAAAAACCTCTTGAATCGGACCGATTCATTTGATACAAGAACTAGCTAAAATTCCCAAATTGGATGGGGTAAGATACCACAGTTTTTTAATTTTTTGCTCTTTATCCAACAATATCGAAAAGTTGTCATTTCATTTAATTTCTAAAATTCTTAAGCCCACTTTCCACTAAGGGATATAATGTAATTTATATTACATCTCGAGATATAAATTAATAACGCTCACCGTACTTTTAAATGGAACGGTTTCCACTGAGATGTAATATACTCGTATATTACATCCCAAACTATAAAAATTTTTTCGATCGACCGAGCGATATTTTCATATTATATTTCACCTCCTGTACTATAATATAATATTATAGCTGTGAACCTGTTTGAACTGTGAACTTGTGAATTTACATTATTCATTATCGTACATACTATGAGCTGTAAGTACAGACAGAGTAATTTACCTACCTACTGTAAATAAATACTTACCTAGATACTGTAAATAAATATTATACCGTACGTTGAAGTTTATAGAGGTTTATAGTAAGGAAGTAACCAGTATTGTGTTCGTGTAGCATTCATTTCGATATGATAAATAGTGAGTTATTAGATTGAAACAGATTTATCGAGAAATGTACGTTGTAGTTTGCACTTCTGTTAAAGTATTGTTGTTGTTTTTAGCCTAAAATGTCAAATAAAAGTGTTACGTGGAATCACTTTGTAAAAAAAAGGGATCGAGTGGAGTATGTGCGAACCACTCCTAACACAAGCGCTTCAAGCTTGAGTGGTTAAAAGGAATATTAGTAATGTTAATCAATAAGATTACTAATATTATATTTAAAAAAATTAAAAAAAAAACAGTTTAGAAGTTAAAGAAAAATAATCGAAAATTCTTGAAATTTCATGTTTGAAAATGTCGCGATTAATCGAAAATCGATCTTTTAATCCTCGATTTAATCGATAATCGATTCAAGTACCTTCGATTCAAATCGATTCAGAGATCGATTTTTTTAAGAGTGAATCGACATGCCTAGTTTAAAAACGAACGAAATGAATACATTTTCATTCATTCTCGGAACTGTCTCAATCGCAAAACGTTTACAAACTACATGCTCGTTTGGTAGGTTCATAGGTTGGATCTAAGTTAAGACTCTATTACTATTGCTTTATGAACTATTGTCGTATAAATAGAAAACAGTTATAGTAACTACTTTTGATTTGACGTTACGATTAAAGCTAAAATAAATCTTATTTATTTGTATACACAATTCAAATTTGGTTGTAGATGGTAGAACAAAAACGAACGAACCAATAAAAAATGGTATTTTCGGCTTTCTCTTATTTTTTCTTATTTTATCTATGGTTACTGTTCGTGAAGGTCAGCCTGGCCAAACGTACTTTTTTTGTTTTAAAATTTAAATCAGTTTCAGTTGTCGTCAAGTAACGCTTGTCTACGCATACTGTAATTGATAGAAACAGGCGTTACTTTGCGGAAATCCATTATAATAAAAAATAAAAATATAAATTTCTTCGCAACCTTCCGCCAAACAAATACAATGATGTGTCTTACCTGGATTGAAGAGCTCTTCTTCAATCCAGGTAAGACACACCATATATTTTTATTTTTATTTTTTTACGCATACTGTGTTAGCTAATTTCGAATTTGCAAAAAAATTACTGTATGTTTACGCGCGAAAAGTGTTTTATGTGATATATTTTAAATATTAATTGTTTAGTAGTTTTGTAAAATACCGATAAAACCGATTTAATTTGTAAATATCTTTTGTTCTAATATTGTAGATAGTGTAAATAATGAAAACGTGTATATAAAATGAACTTTTAAATACCTCCGTAACATTTATCAGCTAATCCTAAGCCTGGAAAAAGTATGAAGGGACGTTCGCTTTATTATTTTGTAAACAAATATATGATGAAGTCGTTACGTACACTGGCGGGATTTTTTTGAAAAATTGTTTTTTTAAACTGTTTCTCAGAACTGTTTCTCATTTCAAAAAAAGGTTTCGTTTCGTTTTACAAAAAACCTGGAACGACCCAGTACTAATAGACTTAGAATATACTGGCGTTTATTTACCGATTAAGAGATTTCTACCTACTCTTTATTACGGACTCACAGACCAACAACTACAATTTTCGAAGAAGGTGTTAATGTTATTGGTTAGAGTCTAAAACTTCAACACCACTTACCACCGCATGGGATTGTGTTTAAGCACTCATATTATTATGTAAAAATATCCAAAAATGTATGATCTAGATTTACTGATTACTGAAGTCGGTACTAAGACATGTTAAAAAACAAATTATAAGACACATTCAAGACATTTGTCTTAGAATTCGTAATGAAAAGCAGTGGGATTGGGCTTTCGGGTAAAAGTAAGGATAAAACACTAAGACTTGATTCATTGAGACCAAAGCAGGCAGAAGTTTTTGAGAGGTGGCATAAAATTTTCATACCATCAGTATAAAGAATTATTTTCGGATATGTGAAACAGGAACGTATATCATTCGTAAAAATCGCACAAAGTAACGGAACTAATAGCGATCCCTGCTGTATTCCTAAGCGGATTTCCTCAGTTGCTGACGTATAACCATTGAGAACTATTATTTGACAACGCCACTGATACTTTGAGTAGTTTGCCGAGAAGTATAACGTGATCTAAACGGTGGAAAGTTTTACGGTAGTCAGTCAGTCAGTCAGAGTCAGTTGATTTATAAGCGCTTAGGCACGACTTCAATTAAATATTTAGAACGGACAATAAGGACTGCCACATACATACGGAATTCTGTTTCAGGATTCCATTTCGGAATTCCGATTCGGGATTCCGAACGTAGCACGTCCATAAAATCAATGACCCGTCACACACCTATGGTAGTTTTCCGTACGGAATTTTGCGGGGAAAACGGTATTCTATATGTATGCGGCCGACCCGTTCGTTCCGTTTCGGGATTCCGAAACGGAATCCCATATGTACTGTGTGGCGGGCCTTAGGTTTGAAACAATAGGTTATGGACCATGGACTACGTTAGTCGTAGACAGAGAAACCTATAGACTATTGATCGGCGTGGCCTCGAGTGAGAAAGGACGATAACGAATTTTTAGTTATACAATATCTTTATGACTTTTACACATTTAGATAAAATTTTAATTGTTCTAAGAACTGAACTGAACAAGATTCACCAATCTTAAGGTCACAAAACACTTTTTTCTCACTTAAACCAACTTGTAAACTCCTTAAATCGCTACGCTGTTGAAGTTGTTTAGCAAACTCTACAGTTTGCTAAACAAAAAAACCGGCACGGAGAAAGGGACAAATAATCACAACGCTCTATCTCATTTCTATGCAAGAGGTATGCATAAATCTATCTTTTTCGTGTGCAAATGCGAAAGAAGGCATCAATTTGTCTATAGGTTTCTCTGTCTACGACGTTAGTACTCTTATTAGTTTGTGGTTATGGACTCTTATTAGTTTGTGGTTATGGAGCGTAGGGGTAAGGAGAACAAACTCCGTATTTAAAAAGTATCCGTAGGAAAGTGCTAAATATGGGTGGTGCCACTGTAACTAGAGTGTAAATTATAAAGAACTTTTCGTAGTTTTCTTTCTACCTAGACCTTCACCACAATTCTTTTTATAATAATTATTTTATTGTTTTCAAATTTTTTTTCAAGATCGTTCTCAACGGGTTTTACGGCGACTTTTTCTAGGTTATATTTACTAAATTATTTTAGACAACGTGAGTAGTTGAAGTTTTAAATACTGCAGTTTCATCAACTAAGTCCTTTAGTCACCACAAATATTAAATTCCTCAACTCAGCACATTTCACTCCGTCGACAACTGCTAAGTTCATTTCGTACCCTCTAGCTACTCCAGCGCTGTTGTGAAGAGTTTTTGAAGTGTTATTTACTGTTTGGTTCGTGATAGACTACCAAACAGTAAAGTTCGCAGGAGACTAGTGAAACACTTGACGACTGTCAACGTACTGCTTTAATTTTTTATATGTTTTACAAATTTTTTATGTTTTTTTTAGTATGTAAAACTTACATACTAAAAAAAACTTTTTGTAATTGACTTTGGGGTGATTTCATTTTAATGGCGCTTGATATTCTTGTGCCGGTGGTACCATCTCCTCGTCTTCATAATCAGACGATTGTGGACGCCGAACTCCTCTCGTGACTGTAATATGTGAGGGTGATGGTGATTGGTGGCAATAGTCATTGCAAAGCGTCAAGCTCTCCATAAGGGTCTCAGTTGCAGGCGCAGGTGTTAATATTCTGTCCTCGTGTCCATCCCCCTCCCTCAGATCGCGAACTTGCTTGTGAGATTGCGAGTCTGGCGGTAATATAGGTAACGATGGCGCAGTTGTCAAAACCTACCTGAGATGTCAGGGCTGAGAATATCAAGCTCCCAGGATCTTCTTTTCCTATTAATGGTGCCTTTGTTTAAAATTATTTGATTTACATGTTTTTTTACAACAGTATTAACAATGAGTCTCGGATTAAGTATATAATTTTGCCAAGTTTTTGTATAATTACGCCTTGATGCAATTTGAACATATCTTTATTAGAATATTTTTTATATAAAATATTTTGTCCGGGTAAAAACATTTTTTGTTTTCCACCGTGTGACTTAACCTGTGAACACTGTTTTGATCGGACTGCTTTAGCAAGTGAGGAAGACAGGGGCGGCGATGGTGCTGGCTTTAATATATCTAACCGGGATCTTAATTTGCGACCAAAAACTATTTGTACAGGAGATAAACCCGTCGTAGACAGTGGCGAAGCTAGGGCTCCAAACTAGGGCAAGCCCAAGATATGGTTTTGTTGTTTTAGCAGTTTAATAAAAATACACCAATCTTGAGCTGTCTCCACTCTTTAGTTTCATATTCAGTGCTGACAAGGACGTGTTTAACAAAGCACACAGAAAGCATACTACCGCTAGATACATTGTATGACATAATATGCAATTGCAGGGAATAGAGCGAATGGGGCACTACACTCTATTGTGAAGAACCAGAATGTATCAAAAAAGGCACGTATGGTAATTCATAATGCTGTGTTAGTCCCTACTTTAATGTATGGTAGTGGAAGCTGGGTGTGGCAGAAGAAGCACGAAAGTAGAATAAATGCTGTATAAATGCGGTCTGTAAGGAGTATGCTAGGGTTGAATCTGAATGACAGGGTGAGAAATTGCGTGATAAGAGATAAATGTGGTATGCAAGATGATTTTGTGACCAGGATTAAGAAAGGAATGCTTCGGTGGTTTGGTTATGTAGAAAGAATGAATGAGGAAAGAGTGACAAAGCAAATTTATATGGCAGATGTGAACGGCAGAGTCGGAAAGGGACGCCCTAGAAAAAAGTTTATCGACCAAATTGGCGATATTTTGAAAATGGGCCACATTAAAAGTACCCTTAACCGACGAACATGTATGCTTAGATATATGGATGTAAAGGAGCTGAAAGAGGTATGTCAGGATCGTGTCAAATGGAAGTACGTGGTCTCTGCCTACCCCTCTGGGTGACAGGCGTGAGTGTTTATGCTTTATGCTAATATGCAATTGTACACCTTCGGTGGTTTTGAAAAGAGCCGTTTGGGTTTGCTTGAGATATTTACAAACAATACAATACATGAACAAGGGAAAAGCATGAACAAAGTACAAACAAACTATGTACAAAGTTAAAAAAGGGATGCCTGGCAGATGTGAAACCTCGAAATTATATTTTGTTTAAGCTATATGCATTAAAGAACAGAATACGATAGGAATTAGATAGGTATAATGAGAAGATAAAGCTTTGCTAAATTTTTACTATAAAATAATGATAAAATGATATTTTTAAACTCATATATCACTATAAATTAGCCGATAGCGTATTTGTGCCATCTAGCGTAATCTTTAGGTACCATCGTGAGAATCAACCAATTTTCGTTCGATAAAATGACTTTACCTATAGAATTAAGTAGCTGGCGCCATTAAAATTTTATATACTGGAAAGTAGACAGAGAAACCTAACTGGAAATAACTAAAGGGAGTACTATTCTTTAAAAACCTCAATACATTCTTCTGTATTCTTTTGATTTATTTAATTAAAATTTGGGCTTCACGTTAAAAAAAGATTGTAACACTTATTTCCTCTAAAATTAAACCTAGGTCTCATACTTTATGCTGCTGTTCAAATTGATATTTATAATTCGTATGGTAATATAAATATTGAGTTATTAAACCTTTAAATACGCCTAACTTAATTAAACTTTAATACTAAAGAGTCCTGTACCTATATTTAAAGTATGAAGAAATGTTTATTGAATATTAAATTTCATTTTTAAAAATTTTTACCTTTTCCCCGCCGATTAGAACTTCAACACACTTATATTCATCACAATGAACACTATTATCCTCACATTTTCACTGAAAATCTTCGAAAAAGCATACATTTTTAACAAACACAACAAAAACAAACATAAACATTGAAATGTGAAGTGAACTTGCATACGAGGGGCCCGCAACCACTTCGCTAGTCGCTAACGCACTCCTAATTAACTTCATGGCAAAGCCAGGCTTGTGGCTCAATAGTAATTGCTATATAAACATTTCGTAGTTATATTTCATTATAGAATATTTTGCCATAGGTTAGAAAGAGAGCGATCGTCTTCTCGAAAGCCCCGTAAAAAGCCCACGCGAGCGAGGGAGACAACTAATCGCTCTATTAAAACTCACTTTTTATGACAGCAGCAGTATCGACACAGAGTACCTTTGTATAAACATATCGCTAAGGCAATACGAGGTCATCGGTCGACATGTGTCGAACAGTGGAGTGCGCAGGAAAATTTAAATAATTTGAAACAGTTTATGAGTTATTTTATTAGTTGATATTATTGATTGATTCAGTTTTAATAAGGCAAGTCCGGCTTTTCGGCTTTTATGGAAGCTTCGCCACTGGTCGTAGAATGGACCGAATTGCGGTAGTCGAAAATGTATTTTAAGAGATCTAAATTGCATTCTCTAAGATTATTGCTGCTTAACAAACTAGACTTGATAACCCGTTTAATTACCTTCACGTAGCTTTCAACTTGCCCATTACTTGCCGGGTGGTAGGCAGGTGACGTGACATGCGTAATACCGTTAAGATGACAAAAGTCTAAAAACTCCCGGGAGCAAAACGATGTCCCATTATCAGTCACTATAGTCTCTGGAAAACCGAACCTTGACATGTATTCGTATAATTTATCTATAACTGCTATGGAAGAGCAAGAAGTATTCACGCGGCAGACTTCGACCCATTTGGAATACGCATCAACGATCACCAAGTACGTATGTCCGTTGATGGAGCCGAGGAAGTCGAGATATATTCTTCGGAAAGGTTCAGCAGGATATTTCCACGGGGAAATAGGTACACGCGGCGGCGGTGCTCGAAGTCGCGTGCATTCGCAGGAGCCAATCATGCGCTCAACTACGCCGTCAATACCTGGAAACCAAAACCGAGAGCGAGCTTCGGCTTTAGTTTTAACAATACCCATGTGTGATGCATGCAGCTCCGCTATCACTCTATCACGCAACGATCCAAGGATAACTATTTTATTACCACGCATAAGGCAACCATTTTCATATGAAAGTTCTAATTTACACAAACTATAAGGTTTTATCTCTGGATCATTAACTTTTTTAGGCCATCCCTCTAAAACATAATGTACGACCTTTTTCAAAATGCGATCTTTATTTGTTGCATCTCGTAACGCCTGTAAAGTTATCGGTATCGCGCCCTTGACAACGAAATAAATGTACGCTGCGCGATCGTCGATATCGGCGGTTCCCGTGTACCCCGCGTTTGAATCCCCGCCCGCACCGCTACTTCTTGCAGAGGCGCCCGAAAGGCTGGCACGAACTCTTAACATATTCTATAGCATAATTATATCCGCTTAAAAATAAAGCATATCTCTGTAAACGGTTAGCAGACACCTCCGGAATTCCTTTATATGGCCCAAAAATTGATAATAACGGTTTGCGATCCGTACGTAGGATAAAAGGTGTAGACCTACCATATAAATATTGGTGGAACCTCCGTACCCCAAATACTATAGCAGTTGTTTCTTTTTGTATTTGAGAATATTTTTTCTCGGCATTATTTAACGTCCGTGATGCAAACCCTGCTAGCACATATTCCATTGCACGTTGGAAAATAGCCGGGGCACAAGCCAGGCCGAACACTAAACGTGTATAAGAAAATTAACTCCGATGGGTATTGATACAGGTTAGCTTTTGTAATTCGTTATTAAGGCGAAATTGATTATACGCCATTGAGAGGTCAAGCTTAGTAAAGTATTGGCCGCCGTGTAACGTAGAAAAAAGTTAATTAACCGTCGGCAATGGGTATTGGTCTATAACCAACTGTTTGTTTAGGCTAACAGAATAATCTGCATATATTCTGACAGAGCTATCGCGTTTTAATTCGGGTACGATTGGGGATGCATATTCCGAATAATTAACAGGATGAAGTACCCCTAGATCGACCAACCTCTTTAGTTCGCATAGATGCAACCTAAAACTTGACCGGTGTAACTCACTAATTTCTTTTTAGTGAACGATAATGGAACATCATTGAAATGCAATTTATATGTTTTTTCCGATATCACAGTCACCGCCGATCCGCTATCGATTTGAAATTTTAAATCTGTGCCGCTGACAGTAACGGTTTCCACTAAAGGATCGCCCTTAACTGATCATATATTAGCTTACCATCATCGCCGTCTTCGTCCACCTCACTCGTATTTACGTAGTTCACTTTTTTGCAGATCCTACGCAAGTGACTCGACGCACTGTGACACGTATAGCCGCATACCGCGCACTTTTGACGAGAACGCATGCACTTCGATTCCTGACCAATCTTGTATATCTGGTCCGTGGTGGTATCGGTGACGACGGTAGTGATGGCGGCTGCGCTGGCGACTACCACCCGCGCACTTCGTATGTTCTCCGCTAACTCCACAGCTTTTGCTAGTGTGATACCCGAAATATCCTGTGTGTATAATTTTTATTTTTCCACTCCCAGCAACATCCCCATAATAAATCGGTCCATTAGTGCTACCTCCAAATTGGAGAATTGGTAGTGAGAGCTTAGGCCGCGCAATCTAGTGGCCCGCTGCGATGGTGACTCGGCGGGCTGTTGGGTAGCGGCATAAAAACTGTGGCGCTCGCTAAATCCAACCTGCTTCGGTGTGAAATGAGTATCCAAGATGGTTAGGATATCCTAGAACGGGATTTGCTGGAGATCCTTTGGTACAGCGAGATCTGAGGCAAGCTTGAACGTACCGTCGGCGAATGCGCTGAGAAGAATGGCTCGCCGTTTTACTCCTGCGTAATCATTTGAGGCATTTATGTCGTTTGCAATGAACCATTGCGTGATTCTGGTTCTAAATATCTTCCACGATTGCAATTCGTGGTTAAAAGTTGGAAGGGAACCACAGCTAAACGACATTTTTTTTTAAATTTAAAATGTGGGTAAGAACTCGTCGCCAAAGTTTAGTTCGCGATACGGAGCGCAGGAGACTAGTGAAACACTTGACGACTGTCAACGTACTGCTTTAATTGCAAACAATAATATTGAGCGCGGACGCAGCCGCGTACATACACCACACAGATGGACACTTTTTCAACTGTTCTCCTATGGGAGTTGGTACTCCTTACCTCAACACTCCATACTACACACTATAGTATACATATATATAGACCGACCACATACATATACGGAATTCTATTTTGAAATACCGTTTCGTTAATATAGGACGAAAATACAAATTTTCAAAGAATTTGGTGAATTATACGTAATAGAATAGAACGTGATAGAACCACGCTGAAGTTATAATATGGTTCACCCATTTTACTGGAAAAGAGGCATTCCACCTTTGTCCTCGGATTGGCAATGCACCTGCGTTTTGATTCTTACTCGAGGATAAATATACATATTTATGCGCCTCAGCGTCAACTTACCTGTTACCTGTGGACTGTTTGCTCGTTTATAATCTATATTCTAAAAAAACAACAAACAAAGCTTGGATATTGGCCTATAGTTCTCTATATGGTCTTTAGGAACCTTCTTTATGGACCGGGGTAATAAACGCAGACAGAGAGTACCCCTCGTCATCAACAGTCCAAGTTATATTTGCCAGATTAAAATTTTCCAAAGTTACGAAATTATTGGGTCCTTACATATGAAATTAGCGTTTTGTAATTTTTTAATTTTTGACAAAAAGAAACATTAAAAAATGGAGAAATATTTTATTGGGCGTTGATGTTCAAGTGGTTTAGCATCTGATCGGAAAAGAAGACTGAAAATGACCTTTATTGAGCGAACTTAGCGATTGCAGCGCCTCACTTACGGTGTCCATATTTCTGTTTCACTATTTTCTACGGCGATCGTTCTCCTGTTCTCTAACCTCCATGGTGCTAACCTTGAAAAACGTGGCACGCTTAGCGGAACAAATATCTCATCGTTCTATTTCATATATATAAAATTATGATTTTATTGGTAAATATAATTATGGACTGTTTTCGAAAGCCTGATCAAACTCAGATTTTAATTCAAATTTAATCAAATAGTTAGCTATAAGCACTTTCAACATTGTGTATATACCTAACAATAAAAACACTAATGCTATAATAACAAACCCGAAGTAGACATAGCCATAATGCCTTTGGTTGGTAGCATGGTATTTCATCAACCGCTTAATTTTCATTTCATTCATGACCAAGGTAAAATAAAAAAGGTTTTTTTTAGTTTAATTTTCCTTGGTATACAGCCTGTTTGCTCAGATACGGTCGCTTTGGTGCCGTGCCGCCTCAGCACCTGACACATTTTGTCAAAGGTGCGACCATTAAAGTTCGTTCTGTAAAGCACCCGAAACATCGGGAATCCGTAAAATTAGTTTCATTTAATGTGTAGTGTTCGCGAAAATATAAAAAGTCATAATTGTAAACTTGTCGAAATTCTAAAATATTTTCAAGAAGAATAATATTGGTATCAAGGGTAAATATAAAACCATTTAATCTATTGATATAATTACAGCTAGACATTACCTCCCACAAGTTCAAGGTTGGTACAGCAGTATCGGCTAACCTTCTTTTATTGATAGCTTGGGGTATGAAATATGATTTATCATAATCTCCTATGCAGATGATACTGCAGTAACACCTCTATATTGCAAAGGATAGTGGACTGCAGGTAGATGGCAGTGTACATCGATTTTACAAAAGCATTTGACAAAATTTGACATAGTATTCTAATAAACAAATTAGATCAAATCGGTGTACATGGTGATTTACTTCGATGGACGTCTTCTTATCTTAGAAGTCGTAGTCAGTCAGTCAGTATGAAAGCCATATTGTAGGCAGAAAAAAAGTAACATCTGACAGTTGTCAATAAATAAAAAGGTATGAATGCAAATTGTGTTTTAGTGGTGAAATTCCCGTAAATACACAATATTTGGCGACGAGGATCTTATTCACGTATTTTTGAGTGCAATATTTAAAGTGAAATAGATACCAAGAAATAATGTCGAATAAAGGAAATGTGTTGTTCGGCAACAGCCTCACATTTGATCACCATATGCAAGAGTGGGATATTTTTAAGAGTCGATTTGTCCAGTTTTGTATGGCAAATAATTATCATGATGACACTGATAAAACAGGAGTTATGAGAAGAGCTTTTTTGCTTACCTCATTAGCAGAAGATACATATCGCCTAGTACGTGACTTGGTTTTTTCGTTAAAACTAGAAGATTTAGCTTATAAGACTCTCATTGAAAAAATTGACAACCAGTTTTCCCCAAAGAAATGTACATTTGCGGAAAGATATGTTTTTTATAAAGCAGAACAAAGACCAGGCGAAGATTTAACTGAATGGGCGGCTCGGGTTCGTCATCTTGCTCAGTTTTGTGGTTTTAAAATAGAACTGGAGACGGCATTAAGGGACAAGTTTGTGCTGGGATTGGCTAATGTCAAGGAAAAAGAAAAGCTTTTTAGTGAAAATATCGATAGCTTAACATTCAACAAAGCATCGGAGTTAGCACAAAGCGTACGATGTGCTCGAGTTGCAGTTCAAAGGTCATTGCAAGATGAGGGACTAGTCACATCATCAGCGACAACACAACCAGTGTTCGCTTTACGAGCCCAAGAAAATGCTGTTCGTCAAACTACAGCAACAAACACATCTTGTTCGGTTTGTGGATATAAGAACCATACTAAAGATAAATGTCGATATGCGAATTATTTTTGTCTAAAGTGTAATAAAAAAGCATTTAAAACGTGTTTGTAAGAGTACATATAAGAGCAACAATTATTTGGAGGTGGATGACAATGATTTAGTAAAAGGTATTTCATATGATTTGTATAATATTGGGTGTTTAAACGGTATGCCGATGAGACTGGTCGTGTAGATAGCGTCAAAGCGAATTTTATGTGAAATAGATAGTGGTAGTGCTGTATCTGTTCTACCGGAAATGGTTTATCAATCACATTTTCACAATAATTATTCATTAAACCATTGTAACGTCATTTTAAATTGTTATAATGGCTCGAAAATATCTCCTTTGGGCTATTGTTTATTACCGGTGACGTATGAAAATCGTACTGAAATTATTCGTTTTTATATTATAAAAACACATATAAAACAACCAGTTCTGTTAGGTCGTAATTTTATAACGTGTTTTAATATGAAACTGTGTATTGGTAACTGTAACAACTTAGAACATAACGATTTAGTAAAACTGTAAAAGAATTGAAGAAAATATATTCACAGTTGTTAACTTTTAATAAATATAAAGTAACTTTAAAAATAAAAAATGATGGTCAGTTAAAGTTTTTAAGCCGAGAACAGTACCATTAGCTTTGAAACATAAAGTTGAGTTAGAATTAAATAAACTTTTAGATTTAGATATTTTAGAGCGCGTAGATTATTCAACCATGTGCCGTGTAGTGGCGATTGAGAATATCCACTGCCCCATATCTTCCCGTGGGTGTCGTAAGAGGCGACAGAGGGACACAAAAAGGAGATGGGCAGCAGCATCTTTCTGATAACAACTGTGTTATAATAAAAAACTGCGGTTGTCAACCCGCTCGCCAAGCGTGGCAACTATGGCAAATATCCCCCCATGAATAACGACGCAAAAAAACGGCCCCCAGTCCCCGGCGGCCCCGCTATTCCTGGCTACGGTGGCGACCATGGTAACGGCGGGGCAGGTGGTGCTAAGAATCTCCGGTGGAGGTTCGGGTTACCACCTACGACGACTCGACCTGGCAACATATAACGCACGCACTCTGAGGACCGACGGGAAGATTATGGAGCTGGAAGAAGAGGTAGACAAGTTGCGCTGGCATATTATTGGATTATCCGAGGTCCGAAGAGAGGGGGAGGATACGGCAATCCTCGAGTCCGGCAACTTGTTCTACCACCGGGAGGGCGACCATCTGTCCCAAGGAGGTGTCGGATTTATCGTCCATAAGTCTCTCGTCAACAACGTTGTAAAGATTGGGAGTGTGTCGAGGAGGGTCGCGTACCTGATACTCAGAATCACCAAACGGTATTCGCTGAAGGTCATACAGGTTTACGCACCAACCTCGGCACATCCCGATGAGGAGGTGGAGGAAATGTATGAGGATATTTCCAGAGCCATGCATTCCTCCAAAACCCACTACACGGTGTTGATTCGTTTTGCGTTGAAGTCTCCCTTCAACGCAAAACTAGGCACAAGAGAAAGCCGTGAGCTGAAGGTGGGGAAATTTGGAGTAGGGCAACGGAACCGAAGAGGCCAGCAGCTGGCCGACTTTATGGAGAAAGGGGGACTCTTTATGATTAACTCTTTCTTCCAGAAGCGGCCCCACAGGAAGTGGACCTGGTCGAGCCCCGACGGTTCGACAAAAAATGAGATTGACTTCATTATGACGACCAGACGCCAACTGTTGAGTGATGTCTCAGTGATCGCAAGGGTGAAAACTGGCAGCGATCACCGAATGGTTAGAGGCACACTGAACCTAAATGTTAAGTTGGAGAGTTCTCGTCTAATGAAGTTAACGCTCCGTCCCCCCTCGTGCTCTAATCCAGAATCCCGAAACCTTTCAGCTCGAGTTACAAAACCGCTTTCAGTGCCTAGAGGATTGCAATGCAGTGGACGATATGAATGACAAGCTCCTGGAAACTGTCCATGCGGTCGGAGCTAAGTTCTGCAAGACCCGCCGCAAAAGAACACAAAAACTCTCCGATCACACTCTTAATCTCATGGCTGTTAGACGGGAGATGAGGCTGCAATCGTCAACAGATTTGACAGCATACAGGCAACTGAACAGACAGATCTCCAAATGCATGCGGCGAGACTTACGCAACTTTAATACTGATCGTATTAAAGAAGCGATCGAGCGGAACCAGGGCTCCAAAGTCTTTGCCAGAGATCTGTCTGCCAGAAAGAACCAACTGTCAAGGCTGAAGACTGAGTGTGGCAACATCGTTTCCGGGACACCTGAGATTCTGAGTGAGATTGAGAGGTTCTATGGGCAGCTGTACACATCATCGTTGGAGCCACACGCAAGTGTGAGTAACGATCCAAGAGCAAGTCTTATCCGACACTATTCCGATGATATCCCGGACGTTAAGGCCCTGGGCGAGGATGGAATTACAGCGGAGCTTCTGAAAGCGGGTGGAACACCGGTACTTGAAGTCCTTCTGAAGCTCTTCAATTCCGTCCTCCATGGTGGCAACAGAAAAACGTTAAAAGAGGACCCCCCCCCAAAAAACCCCCCACGACTTCCAGCCTCCCGAACAAGCCGGTTTCCGAAAAGGCTTCAGTACCATAGACCACATACATACCCTTCGGCAAATTGTACAGAAGTCCGAAGAGTACAATCTGCCACTTTGCCTGGCGTATGTGGACTATGAGAAAGCCTTTGATTCCGTCGAAATTTTGGGCGGTGCTACAGTCTCTTCAGCGGTGCCTAGTCGACTATCGGTATATTGAAGTGCTGAAGTGTTTGTACAGTAGGGCTACGATGGCTATCCGAGTACAGAACCAGAGTACGAAACCTATCCAACAGCAGAGAGGTGTAAGACAGGGTGATGTTATATCCCCGAAACTCTTCACCGCTGCGTTGGAAGACGTTTTCAAGCTACTACTAGATAATTACCCGCTTCCACGAATAGAAGATTTATTTGCTAAGCTTCATGGTGGCGTCCAATTTTCAAAATTAGATCTTTCTAGAGCCTATAATCAGCTGGAGCTAGATGACTCTAAAAAATTAACGTGTATTATTATTATATATTAGATTAGTTTTTGGACTTTCATACGCCCCAAGTATTTTTCAGAAAACAATTGGTCAACTTTTATCTTTTGAGGGAGTCTGCGTATTTTTAGACGATATCTTAATAACGGCCACAACAAAAGAGGAACACCTAAAACGATTACATCAAGTACTTAGAAAATTACAGGAATCAGGACTTAGATTAAAGCAAGATAAATGCGATTTATTTAAAGACTCAATTGAGTATTTAGGTTTTATCATAGATAAGTCAGGACTACGTAAGTCAAACAATAAAGTGAAAGCAATATTAGAAAGTAAATGTCCTAATAATGTCACGGAATTGAAATCATTTTTAGGGCTTATTTTAATTATTATAGAGGTTTTGTGCCTAATGCATCGACTTTATTAGCACCCTTGCATTCACTTTAAAAAAAAGGCGTAAAGTGGATGTGGCAAGAAAAACATTTAAAAGTATTCAATAAAATCAAATATGAATCAGCGTCTGACAGGGTGTTGGCACATTATAATCCCGACCTAATTACAATAGAGACGGCCGATGCAGGGCCGAACGGGCTCGGCGCAGTGCTCGCTCAACGACAGCTTGACGGCGTCGAGCGAGTGGTGGCGTACGCATCGCGTTCGCTCATAAGTGCCGAACGAAATTATGCACAAATTCAAAAAGAAGAGACTGCTATCATATTTGCTATAAAAAAGTTTCACCACTATTTATACGGCCGCGTGACCCCTTTTATTTTGCGAACTGATCACAAACCCTTGATGTCGATTTTTGGGGTTAAAAAAGGTATACCTGAAATGGTAGCGAATAGACTTCAACGATATGCTATATTTTTGTCCGCATACAATTTTACGATAGAGTATGTCAAAAGTGAAAATAATGTTGCCGATTTTTATCACGATGTTCAGTAAATAATTGTTCTGAAAATATTGAATGTAGTCCAGATCAAACTAATTTAATTATTAATTTTATTAACGATAATATGTTAAAACCTATTACGGTAAATGAAATTAGGAAAGAAACTATGCAAGATCAAATACTCTGCAAAATTATAAATTTTGTTATAAATGGCTGGCCTTTGAAAATGCAAAATGCGGAACTTAAACCGTATTTTAAAAGTAAAAATGATTTAAGTGTCGAAAATGGGTGCCTATTAAGGGGACATAAAGTGATTATACCAACATTTTTTAGGGAAAGTCTACTTAAAGAATTGCATAAGGCCCATTTTGGCATTGTAAAGACTACTATGATCCACCCCGTTCTCCACTGGCATCGTGGCCATTTCCGAAACGTCCTTGGGAAAGAGTTCATTTAGATGTGTTTTCTTTATCCAACAAACAATTTTTAATTATTGTAGACGCACATTCAAAGTGGATTGAATGTTTCCAAATAAATAATACAGATAGTGAAGCAATTATCAGCAAACTTTCAGAGATTTTTAGTAGATTTGGGTTATGTCGCACTCTGGTAACCGATAATGCGAGTAATTTTTGTTCAAAACAATTTGAAAAGTTTTGTTTGTCAAATGGTATACAACATTTAACTTCTCCTTCATATCAGCCAGCATCAAATGGGCAAGCAGAAAATACCGTTAAGAAAGTTAAAAGGGGATTAAGGATTATTTTAAACACACATACGGATCAAAAATCGATAATTAATAAATTAAATGAGTTCCTTTTTAGTTACAGAAATTCGGTCCATTGCACAACCGGTTTCTCACTTGCCCAGCTGTTGTTAGGCCGTCCGCTCCGCTGTCGACTCGACTTACTTAGGGACCTCAAATTTGAGCAGAACACAAATGATACATCTTTATCATCCACAACCAATAATGTTGCAAATAAACAGATCTTACAGAGTGAAAACTATGATGGACGAAGAAAGAGCAATTTTAACAAAGAGGATAAAGTATTAGTTAAGTTTTTTTACAACAACGGGAACGATTACACGTGGAAGTTCGGCGTAGTTAAAAATAAATTAGGAAATAGATTATTTACTGTTTTTGTTCCGGAGTTAAATAAATATTATAAGAAACATGTCGATCATATTGTTGCATACAAAGGAAATAAAAATAAAGAATATGATTTAGATTTGAGTAATTTTGAAAATTTTTTTAATATGTTGAGTACAGATCAAGCTAATTGTAACGTCAAGGCTACAGAAGTTGATACCATAACTTCCGACTCCTTGTTATTAAGAGGAGAAGAGGGCAAAAGTTCTGGCAGTAAATCCAATCAACATTTAGAGGTACCAATGCAATGGCTGCCTCCCCGCTCAACTAGAAATCCGAATCCAAAATATAAATTTTAAAAAATTACATGATTAGTTATACACTTTTATCATTACTTATGTTTTTTATATTTAGTGGTGGAGAGAATGTAGAGTATGAAAGCCATATTGTAGGCTTATGAAAAAAACTAACATCTGACAGTTGTCAATAAATAAAAAGGTATGAATGCAAATTGTGTTTTAGTGGTGAAATTCCCATAAATACACAATATTTGGATAATGTTTTTTTTATTGTATTCCTTAAAAAGCAAATAAATAAATAAATAAATATTTACTGATGACTCCTGGGATTCTGTTCGTAGATATGCTGGAGAAAGCCTTGCTAGGATCGCTAGTGGCTGAATACTAACAAACTTACTTTAAATACTTTGAAAACTATAGTCTTTGCGTTGTAGCATGGTGCGAATGATAGCTCACGCCTACGATTATTCGTATTTTTTTAGATAAACTGTCATACAGATATTGTAGTACTTCATGGATGGATACCGCCCACTTACGAGAGTGATGTGGCATCTAAACAATACCATGCCATAACGAACAACCACAGACTATTAAGAATCAGTTTTGAAATAAATCAAATATATAAAAATCACGTGAATTGTAGGAATTGTAATCGTTCAACAAATTCTGATTTACAGAAAAAATTCACATAGACGAATATGCAGTGTTTCCAATACATGGACGATAAATTATTCGTTGCTCAGCTCAGGCAATAAGAATAATTATAAATGTGTGAAAAAGACTTAGCTACAAACACCTATTTTTTATTACATTAGATTTGAAAACCAAATTCTCGATCATTTTTACCTTCCGTCCCGATATTCAGCCCATTGGACCTGACAGCATATAGAGAAAGGCGCTCGCATGCGTACCTTGAAAAGCTACCGGTGCAGTCAACACTATACTATTATTACAGATGCTGGCAGCCATTTTATTTGTTTAAATGTCAATATGAATGTAGCAATTAACATGAAATATAAGATGATTTTCTAATTAGTAGATATCTATACATAGAAGTGTCTGTTTGTAATTTCAAAGTACCAGCCTTTTACTAAATGCATATGAAAATTGCCTGAAGTGGCAATGGGCCGGCCATATAGCTCGAAGAACCAACAAACGTTGGGGAAAAAAGGTTCTCGAGTGGCAGCCTCGTACCGGTAGGCGATGTGTAGGGCGACCCGTAGGGAGTGACGACCTGGTAAGACATGCAGGAAGTCGATGGATGCAGGTGGCTCAGGATCGTGCTTTTGGGGGAGGCCTATGTTCAGCAGTGGACTTGCGAAGTGCTGTAATGATGATGATGATGATATGATAGTTTACACTGTATTTATAACAAACGACAAACACAATTTTTGAAAATTGACTGTCTGTTTGTTCCCGCTTGTAGTTGACACTAGCAGATAGCTGATGTTATAAGAAGTAACACAGGCTACTTTAATTTTAGAAAATAAATTAGGATTCCGCCCAAAAAAATTGAAACCTATAAAATCCAATCGTAATATACACCACGCGAGCGAGGTCGCGGGAACAGCTATTATGTAATTATTATGTCATAATTTGTATTAAACTTTAAATTAATTTTAATAGCATTATAGTCTATAAAGAAATATGTTTCGGTATTAATTTTTATATCGGTAGATAATCGATAATTTTTGCTTTGTTTTGTGTATTGTTAATCGCCCTTTTAAAATCGATTTAACATTGTTCCATCTCTAGACACGCCTAACTGTAAGCTGTCACCCGCATCATGCTATAATGTAAAGATTAAAGTTATGTATATTTTAGAAATTATATTCGAACTCAGTCTAATATTAATTTCCAAATTAAACTTTACACATGCTATGATTCCTTAAGTACTAGTTGCAGCTGTTCTTTAATTAGTGAGGTCTCTGAAACCAAGTATTTAGGATTCATAGTTGACCAACATTTCTCAAGGCGTAGACACATTGAATTATTGATAAATAGACTTAGGAAACTTACATGGACATTTAAAACAATAAGACGAAAAAGTTACTATACTAACTAAATATATTATATTGCTTTGGCTCAATCTATCTTAGTATATTGTGTCTCTGTATGGGGTGGAGCTACAAAAACCAAATTTTTGGAAGTTGAAAGGGCACAGAGAAATTTACTAAAAATTATGCATTTTAAACCAAAAAGATTCCCTACAGAAGATCTTTATGTCATAAGTAATGTTTTTACTGTTAGGAAACCGTACATCTTATATTCAGTTCTAAGACTGCATGTAGATATTGTTACGAGCTTGACAATAAAAACCGCCGATCGAATTACCAAAATTGACACTTTATTTCCCGAACACCAATTAAAACTTAAAACACACTAATAATTATTCGCACTGATCACTTTAGTTCACTTTATTTCGCTCCGAAGCTTTGCTTGTTTCGCCAATTTAATACTGCTCCGATCGCGACTTGCAGCGGCTTTAAATACACTTTTTCCACCGAAACACCCAGAATATTCCAGAAAATACGGGCGCCGACCGACCAGGCGCAGAAAGTTCGAGTGGGTTAGAAAGCTTGATCGATACTAGATGATACTAGATAGATATTACGTGGTAGAGCCATGCTACAGCTATATGAGTAGTATGGTTGTAGCACGAATGGGTCGGCTCGTCCGGGGAAGGACCACGCTCTCACAGAATACCAGCGTGAAATAATAGCTTAATGCTGCTGTGTTTCGTATGGTGAGTGTAGAGAACCGGAGACCCTTTTTACTGGAAATGAGGAATTCCGTCTTAGTCCTCGCGGGTGACAACGCATCTGCATTTTTGATTTGTAATCTAGGATAGATGTAGATGTTTATGGGCTGCAGCAACCACTTACCATCAGGTGGACTGTGTGCTCGTTTGTAACCCTATTCTATAAAAAAAAGATGGCGCTGTTGGTGGAAAGTTCAAGAATGACATTTTCTAGTAAGCCCTCCTCGCTCTGGTCCCCGACACTAGATGGCGCTAGTGCCAGGTACCAGACGTCAACTTAGGCGCGCAACAATATAAAGTTTAACCGTTGTATTGTAGCCAAAAGAAGGAAAAACGTAGAGGCTACAGCTGTGGCTGTTAAAACTGTTTTAGCTCGGAGGCGATATGTAAAACAGTCAGCGACTCTATACAATGCATAAAAATAAAAAATAAAAGCATAAAAACAATAAAAGCATAAAAATTCATTACCTTATATCCGTTCGCGTTAAGAAAATAGTGAGTCATCAGTGCAACTACAGTGTAAAGGTGTATTCACAGTGGAGTAAAATTCTTTTTTTTTCCAAACATTTAATTAAGTTTAATAGAAACAAATTTTCTTAAAATTGCTTAAATCACTAATCAGTATCGCTAGATTCTCCAGTTACATTAATTATGAAAGAATTTTGTTCTGCAAGTTCCATGATGTCATCCAAATTCCGCATGGTATTTTCTTCGCGTATCAGGTGGTCGCAGTACTTCTTCCAACGATTAGCGTCTATTAATGCTATTGCGTCATCTAATAATTTTTTTATGTCACTCATTTTGAACGTGGAGTTATTGGCACCAACATAATTTTTTATTTGAGCCCAAACCAATTCCATTGGATTAAGTTTGTAATGATAAGGCGGTAGGCGAAGAATTGTAATGCCATTACTTTTGGCAGTCTCGCTTGTTCGAAGGCAACTGGTCACTGTGAACTCGACTTTCTAATTTCTTGCATTTTAATTGGCGTGGCAAGGCCGGCGGACAACGATGACTCACTATTTTCTTAACGCGAACGGACTATAACTACCTACCATAATTGCAAATATGTTCTTACCGAATGGCTATTTCATTAGAATTATGATACTGAGGCTCTTTTATGCAATATGAAATAATGTAATTTTAATTATAACACACACACGCGCTTGCGCGTGCGCACACTCACTCACACACTCATTCAC